>MNPL01018130.1:41880-57833 GCA_002081605.1 Tropilaelaps mercedesae | reverse complement strand
GTATTACCCAGATCTCTCTCTCTCTTTCTATATATATATATATATATATATATATATATATAGTGGTCTCGGCTAATTCGGCGTGCGATGGCGGTTACTGTTATGGTGGCCTAGACTAGGCCGCTGATTTTGCACTATCGAAGGCAGAAGCGAGTCAGTTGAATATAATATTTTTGCATGTCATGTCGTGCACAGCTAAATTACATAGAAGCAGGAAGCTGTCTACGATGGACACCACCTAGCGGACGACCTCTGACAGGCTGATGCATTATTATAATTATTATTATTTATTAGTATTTTTTAGGCCCGACTTGATCACTCCTCGAAAACGTAACCAATCACGTCCGAGTCTTGCCTGGAGTAAACTTAGACCGCGCGATAGATTGACGGACACTGAACAAGCCCCGCCAGGTTGTTATTAGCTGGTCGAACACATTAGCGGCGCTACGCGGACAGCGTGGCCCCCGCCGCCAGCCTTTGGACAAGGCCCCCGTGAGCTGTTTCCCTGGCAATGCGCCACCACCACCGCCGCCGCCGCCGCCGCCGCCCGCTCCGTTGCCGGGCGCGAATCGGCGCGGCGGTGACCTTAAAGACAATTGAGACGGCCTGATTATTGCCTCACACCAAAATGGCCCAGCGAACAGTGAATCACGTAGGGTAACTGCGTGCCGCCATATCGATGTTGCTGCTGCTGCTGCTGCTGCTATTCGATTCGTAATGGTCGACATCGGTGAGGAGTGCTTTTGCCGCCAGGGACGAATCCAGTGGCCCTGGCCCCCCGGGGACACCTCCGTAGTCGCAGTGGCGCTCGCGTTCTACCACCACGCGGGCCCAGGGTGCGACCTCAACGAGACACCGGTGGCGTCGCTCATATATTTGACGATGCCCTTCGAACGCCGATCTGACGGCGACGTCGTACGCTCGATGATGCCCCAAGGGGCCGGAGGCCAATGGTCGCGCGCGGGGCATTTTTTTGCCCACGCTGTGCGCGTCTCGTCTCATATGCTAAGTAAAGCGGTCAGTGCGGCTGAATACGTCTATGCATACGCACGCACAGGGGGGTCAGATACACGCATAGGTCTAGGAAGAAGGGTCCTAGAACGTTCGCCATGCTCCTCTGTTGCCGCTCAGATGACAAAATGGCGTTAGCAGCCTCTGGCGGGCCGAAGACGAGCAGCTGGACCGCTGACCGATGACTAATCGTCAATGAGGCGCGCAGGAGGCCGACATTGAGGGCGAAGTTGGTGTCCGCAGCTGAAAAGTCACAGCCGTCCGCGCATGCGGAAATAACCCTCCAGCCCCGACAGCTGCTGATTAATGTTTCTCTGCCAAATATGCTCGACCTGCCGTCGAAGTTTGGCTGAGCCGCCTGTTCCGACCGTCGTGTAGGCCTCGAGTCGCGGCAAATCAGGCCACAAACGCGGAGCCTACTATCGCTTTTAATAGCCTGGACACACGACGTAGCCTTCGGTCCTTTAAAACGCCTTCATCCCGAGAGCGCCGCATTCCGGTGGTTGCCTACCTCGTCAGGTAGTTCGGCCGGTAGCTTTGTGAGTGGCCTAATGACGGCCGAATTTGTCCGCCTACCGTCCAACGTTCGGTCACTTCATCCGCTTCTGCCCTCCCGTGTCAATTTTCATTTCGCCATGTTTCGCCGTTACAGGCTTCGGTAGGCCGACGCCGCTATGAACGGGCCGGCTTCGAGCCGAGCGCGACGCGAGTCAGCAGCTATAAAACGAAAATCTAACAATTCTCTGTTAGTCGCGCCGCGACGAGGGCCGTCGTTGGCTGTTCGGTGGTGGCGTGGCTCAGTCGTTCGCTTCAGAGCGCAGTATAATGGGGTGGTAGAATATGCGCTCGCCTAGGCTATGTTGCTGTTGAATTGTCTCAAACGGGCCTAGCCTGTCAGCCGGACACTCCAAGTGGCTGTCAGCCACCACTCGGGTGGGTTATTGTGGGCACTTCTGCCGTTGTTGATGGCAATGGATCCGCCAGGCCCGGCCGCCCGCCGCCGCCGCCGCGACCATCGGGGAATCATCCACTCTGTTCGAGTATCGAGGCGTTGTTAGGCTTCGCGAGCGCCGACCGAGCGCTAATACGCTTTTTCTTGGACTAAAGCTCGACCAATTTATTGGGGTCACTCGATGATGGAACTGCAGGTCCCTGTTAACCCCCCCCCCCCGTCCTCCGCGCGGGCTCGCTCGCAGTGACGCCGCGTACGCATCTTCTGCTAACACCGCAACGTCCCCCTCCACCGTCCTCCTGCCGCCATCCTCTTCAGAACACTTCGGATCCCTCAGACGACATCCCTTTTGAGCCTCTCGTCTGCGTCGAACAACGTCTCTACGTTTCTCGCTTCGCCACTTCCCCCTATATCAGGCCCGTTCCGAAACTGTCCGTCACCCCCATCATGGTCCTCGCGGCTCGCCGCCCACTCCGCTCGTGCCTTGTAGACTTTTACTTCAGCCACCCGCTGGCAGCAATAAGCAGCGTAGGGTAATGGCAAATTTTTAATTAAATGCACACCCGCCAGCCATACGAGCGCTAGGCCTGTCTTCTCTGAGAGGCTGGGCCGCAACACGAACCGCCGAGCTGATGGCGGCTCGTTGGCATGGCCCCCCTGCGGTGGATGGACAGAAAGGGCTGGCACGGGAACTGGGATGGGGGGCTGGGTAGCGGTTTTGTGCGCTTTATAAAGCAACTCGAGGAGATATAGAACAAGTGGGTGGCGCTCGTGGGGGCACACTGGCCCTCACTGGCCCAACCTCGACCCCCAGCCACCCGTTCCCCCCTCCGCCTTGCCTCTCCGCCTCGAAAGCATCGCGCTCCCTTTAAAAGCGTGCGCGGTTCAACATCGCTGGCGCTAGTTCAGAGGCCAGAACGCAACGTAGACAAGGCCCCCGGCCTTTACTGCGATTCCTCCTCATACGGAGGCTCGCACAGATGCTGGATGATGATGATGATGATGATGATGATGATGGAGGAACATAGAATCGAGTTGCGTTGAGAATAGCTCAACCCTTCAAGGAGGCTAAACGGCCAGGCCTCGGAAGAATTTCATGGCGATTAGATTATTTTCGCGCGTTACAGCCAACATGTGTGAGGCGCGCCCGTCAAAGCTTTGACGATCCTTTTGACGTTCAGAGGCGTGGGTGGGTGAGCGAAGTGAGGCTGAAGTACGTCTTCAGCTAGTTTAGCCGTTTCCTCACCACTGGGAATGTGGAGACGACGCTCAGTGGAGTTCGTCAGTCCGCATGGGGTTCCTGTGTTTCGTTGTTAGTGAAGGGTCGTTTGCGAAGAAGTGAAATGGAAAGGAGAAATCTATCTACGACACCCCGGATCAGACTGGTCAGACAGAAATAAGAGGAACGTCTCATCGTCTGTAGATCACGCAAGGTTCAGAGGAAATCTGTTCGTGCGTGCCTGCTTGCGTTCGACGGACGTTTTCCGTGCGCCACTTGTTAGCAGTCGGGGGGGTTTGCGAAGGTCGCTTGGTGTTGGCTATTCGCAACGACGAACACAATACTCAGCAACCTTCTACGGATTTATAGATTAGGGCCTGTCTCCGGGCGGGTTGGGGGCTGTTTTGAAGTGCCTGACATAGCCAAATGGCCACCATACGACCCCGAAGAACGGATGGCAGATCTTTTCCAAATGACGAGGCACTAATAAATGGTCTTTGAACGACGTCCCCCATCCAGCCACCCACTCACCCTTTGCCTTTCCTCGGCCTGAACGACTCGTCTAATCTAGACCGAGTCGTAGCCTTCATGGGGGGCGTTTTTTGGCCATTTAGCAGTGACAGTCAGAGCTGTTTGTTCGACTATAAAGCAACGTTACGCGCATACATTTATTCGGCTAGAAAATCACCCGAATGTGAACGCGGGAGGGAACTGCGCTTGCATCCTTGAGATGCACCCTGGTAGCGTGTTCGCACAGCTCTCATCGACCTATCACCTTCGCTGTCAAGCGAGGCCTCGTGGCCTTCGTCAATGCCCTTGTGAGGGAGGCGAGAGTCGGTTGGTTGGCTGTCTATTGGTGCGGCCAGTTACGACAAAACCGACTGAACAGCTTTCTCGAGATGTCCTTTGCAGCCTGGCTTATTTCGGCGTTTTCTGTCGGAAACGGGATATTTCCTTGGGACGCAATCGTCTGCTCTTGTCTATGGGATTCGGTGGCTGTATCGCTGTTTGCCGTCGCGGTCTACAACGGCGCCGGGTAACTAACGTGCGAGAGGAAGCTGGTTTAGCGCAAGTTGTTTACAGTGGGGGGAGGGTCAGCGTCACGGGTGGATCCGGTTGTCGGCCACGGCCCCGGGGGCCGGGGGCCGGTTGTCTATCGAATCGTGTGTGTACGCCGCTCGAGTCGTGGCAGTCCGCGCCCCCATGAGCGAGTGCCGGCGGCCGGGTCTTGGCGTCATATTTTGGGCCACCCCAACGGCCAATGGAGTCTCTGCTGCCGCCACGGACGGTGGGGGGTTCCTTGGCCATGGAGGAGCCAGAGGAAATCGATAGATGGTAACTAGCAATTCGGACTTTCGAGCATCGTCGCTAAGGCCGAACAAAGATGGAGGGATTGAGACGAGACTAGCGCACGATGGTGGGTGGCATGGTCGGCTAGGGCCAGTGCAGGCCATCAAAAGGCGGCCGTTATAGTGTTCGGTGTCGCGCCGGACAAACGTTTCAGTTTGTGGTTTTGATTTCATACCGCATCGTAGGACGGCGATGCTGTGGACGAGGGCATGGCTGCTTTTGTGGGCGGGAGAAGAAGCCCAAGAAGAAATGTCTGCGCAGCCGCTCTGAGTAAATTAGTGCGCACTTTTATTCGGCTAGACGTCCTGGAGACAGCTGAGAACACACGAACAAATGTTTGCGTAGATTTTCGACAGCGAACAACCGTCGAGGCGAAATTTTGGCAAAGACAACAACGCTCAAATCGAACCTCGGCGTTCAGCTATTGCTGGTCCCTTGGGTACGTGCGCCTAAACGACCTAGGCCGAAATCACTTCTGCATTTCTATTTGCGTTCTTTTTGTGTTTTTGGCTTTACTTTTTTTTTTTTATTTAGGTTTTTTTTTCTCTTTGACGTTTTAGCAAACCTCTCGCAGGCAGAAATGCATCGAAAGTTTTCCGTTGGCCGAACACGGCCAGGCCGATCGCTTCGGCTATAACTTATGATGCTGCTTCTGCTATTGGCAACTCTCTCGATTTTCGTTCTATTTGTCGAAGTTACGGAGGACGACCTAACATTTAGCGGTCGCGCGCTCCACCGCTTCTGTGCGTGCCTAAAGGCAGTGTTTCGTCGTTGCTTTATGCTACGACACCGTTACGGCTTTTCAGTTATCGTTGGCCGTCCGCTGTATCGTGGAGGCGATGTTTTCGGGGCAGAGGAGAAGGAGGCCTGTAAATTCCCGAGTGTTCCCTCAGTTCCCGCCGTATACACGGTTGAATCGATAGACGTGACACCGCAGTTTTGTCGCGTCGGTGGGTCTGTCGACTTTCGCATGGAGGGAGGAGGATTCGTTCTCCTGCGCCCTCGAGTAGGTTAAAGGAGGTCGGCAATGTCGAAAAATAGATTGCCCGCCCATCCCCTTCCAGCACGCTCAGGTTGAACTCTAGAAAAACAGGGGCAGACTCTTCTCGATGGTGGTGTGTTTTTTCGGCTAGATTCTAGAAAGGCAGTTTGTTCAACTCACTTCAGCGCGCGCCACTCTTCCCCTTTCCGTCAGCGTTCCCCCACGACGTCTCCGTTTGCGGAGACACTCGGCGTGGGTTTTGGCAGAAGCTGCAACTCGCCGCCAAGGAAGAACGTGAGGAAGTCGCCGCCGCCGCCGCTTCCAGATGCGATAAAAAAAGCGACATCGAGACTTAAGCTTGTGCGAACGTCTGTCAAAACGAAGCGGGCTGATGATTTTCGGTGGCGATCGCGGCCATGTTCCGTTGTTACGAAACCCGTCGGCGAAAGCCCCAATCGAAGCCCAGAGCTCCGCCGGTCCCTATTATTAGGTCATTCTTCCGGTGAGACGGAGCGTACATCTCTGATCGGACGTTACCGCAAAGTCGCGTTCAGCGTCGACTGAGCTTTTCGTTCGATTTCGAGAAATTCCCTTCCCTTGACCGCCGGCCTCGACGTTTCGGTATTGGGTTCGCGTAACACACAGCAGAATTCCTTCGCTGTTGGCTGACCCGCCTTTCTTCGTCGTCATCCCCCGAAGAACGGACAAAAAACGGCTCTTTTTAGAAGAGTCTCTGACGTCCTGTCGGCCCCAGCGAGCCGCGCTTGGGGCTAACGGCTATTAGCTAACAGCGATTGTTTGGAAAAGATTTCAGTTGATTGACATGTTCTTGACCACACGGCTGAAAACAGCGGCCACTGTCGGACGAAATCGTTGAACGGCTTGGCCGAACGCAATGACGCAAACGCTTGAGGCAAACGTTCTTCGCGTGATCGAGCGGTTGGATCCTACGGAGCCGTGGTTCGTAGCCATGGCGAAGATCCGGGGGTTCAGCTGAAGGCCTACGATTTGAAGGTCAGATAGGCAGGCGAATTTATCGATAGTGTACGAACCAACGCTAGGGGATGATTCCCGGTAGGGTTGCGGCTGACAGAACGCAACATAGCAACATTACTGCGGGCCACGAACTAAACCGAGCCTCCGCCCCGGCCATCTTCGGCCAGCCCCTGGCCGGTCCCGAGCCGCCCCCCGGAAGCGCGCACTGTTGGAAACGCGTCCCAGTGTTGTTCAGACGAGAGGATAAAAATGCGAACCAAGAGCACGACACCGGCCTTTGGCGGTGGCCTGTGTTGAGCTACGTTCGTTCGTTCGTGGCGGTGACCTTGCGAAACTTCGTCGTGGTCTCACACGCTCGACATTTTCAGTGGTCAACGAACAGAGCCGCCTCCGACCAATCGTTGTTAGCCCAGCAAAGGCCTGCTCTTTGGCCTTGGTGGCGTCGACAGTCGTGGCCTGCAACAAGCCTGCTTGCCCAAGGGCTCTCCCGCAGGAAGGGGGGGGGATCTTCTGCAAGGCACAATCTAGTTATAACCGACATCGGCGTTGCCGCCGCCGTCGCTTCTGCGTCAGAGCAGTGCTCTCCGTTGCAGGGGCCTTCCTCCGTCGACGCCCTTTCCGGCTCGAGCTCTGCCATCGCTCCAGGCCGCCGACTGACCCTGGCGAATTACCGTAACGACTACCTACCTGTATGTACGTCGTGTCTTTTCAATTCTGGTCGGCCGCGTTCTTCTCTGTCTCTTTCGCCGACTGCCGTGGCTTCATGTTTTGAGAGGCTCTCTCTTCCCACTATCTATCTAGGCCTTCGTCTCTCGTTTGCCCTTTCTCCATCTATCTTTTGTTCGTTGCCTAAACTCGTTACCGACGTATGGGCAGAAGCAGCTCGACCGACGAGCGCTAGTGAATGGTTAGTGAAAGGAACAAACCGGTAAGCGGGAAAGGCCGCCTGTCACCGTTGGCCGGGAGATTGCTATTCTATAGCGTCGTTAAACGCTAATGAGATATTGGCTAGAACTGCGCTATGAAAACCTACGTTTGATATAATGAGCGGCAGGGCCGAGAAAAAAACGTCGCAATTTTTCGACGAAGTGTGCGGGCGGCCTAAGAGTGCCTTTGGCCGGAACGCATTCGAGGTGGCATTTTCGAGTGGGTCTAGATGGTCCTGGATTTGTTATGGCTGGCGGAAGTCGACCGAGTGGTGGTAAAATGCATCAAATCGAGCTGAAGTTCCTGGACAAGCGCCTGTCGACGCCTTGGCCTTGAGCTCTAACTTTGTTTGAATCTCTCTCGGCTCCTAATAAAAAAAATACACACACACACATATGTCTATATATGGCTATAAAACGAGGTTGCAGCAGCAGTCCGCTTTATTTAACTTAGAAGTTGGCGTTCGCACTCGTCCGATACGCGGTAAGTAACGCTTCGATGCAGAATTCGACCTGTGCCGAAGAAGTTGACATGAATACTCCTTCTCGCATGGCGGATGCATCTTTTCGTCAGATGGTCGACCTTTGCTGCATCTGACTTCGCTCTTGGTGGCCGTGGTGGCTGAATAGGAAATTATTGATGTGAATAAAGCCAATCATCCGTCTGGTCTGTTCGCCCCCATTGTAAAATAATCGTCATAAAAATAGCTCGTGAAATCGGCAGGCGGCACTAAAGAGGACGGGGGCAACGTGCTAGGTAGGGGCGGCAGAGTGGCCCCAGGCCGGCCGGCCCCGGCCTGACTGTTTTTTCGGCTGAAGCGTCAAAGGACAGCGAGAAGACGACAAATTCGATGAAACTAATGAACGAACGCCAACCGACATCGAGGCGAATCTCGGACGACGACCGCGACTGACGGATTGCGTCGAGCAAGAACCAGTTCATCGATGTGTGATCAGCGATCCGACGACGACGATTAGAAGTGATGAATCGTAGGCGAGTCGGGCTCAGTCGTCGCTCGACTAAACGTTTAACGTCGTCGGACGCCGAGCGTGCCGCACTCGGTGCACGAGTTGGCCGCGTTTCGTGCCGAAACCATGCGTGAGAACGGACCGACGGTAACCCAGCGGCGAATGGCGACAGGCGTTAGGTGAAGCGTTCGGATTCGAGGGCAACAGTCGAATACGAGCGCGCGACAAACTCGCACAGAAGGAACGGGGCAAACGCGGTCAGCGACCGTAGCTTGGCCAGGAGCCAGGGCGATTTTAATGCTCAGAGCAGACGAACTGAACAACGGACACGCAGGCTCCGAGTCGATGCGTGATCCGTGCGAAGATCCGGCAATGATCCGGCAATAACCTGAAAGTGCAGTCAGCTGCAAAAAAAACGGGCACACGAACAAAAAAAAAAAAAAATAGGAACACAAAACAGAAATAAGGAGCCATCTTGCCGCTCAGAGTATCCGAGTATTAAGTTTGTCGTTTGCCACGCCACTCAGATCTGACAGTCTGGCAGCGAAACAACGATGAGGGTACGACATCGTCGGGAATCCACCAGCGCGTTTAGTTGTTGATTAGTTTGTTGACTGCCTCTAGGCCAGTGGCAGTAGCTACCCCACCGACACTGGCACTGTCATGTTTGTGGTGGTCAAACGAACTGGATGCGCGGACAAACAGTTTATGACCTAGTTCGCTAGTCTATGACTGACCGACCGAAGGATCGCCTTGACATGAAGTACAAACAACAACAGCGTTGCCTGCGACCTATTGAGGTCATTGGTCTTTTCTGAAGTAACCCGAACGCATATCCGGTGCTCCGTCTGAGTTGAACGGAGTTGAAGCGCGAGTGACGACGAGGTTCAAGCAGCGCAAGGCTAAAAATCGTTGAACGAGTCGAGAGAGAGCAGCCTTAGGGAAGTCTGGATCGAGGAAAAGAATGCCTGACTTGGGGGCTAGCGTCGTTGCGTTGGGAGAGTCGATCCCGGTGGCCTCTCGTCCACTCGCGTGTCCCTTACGACCGAAGGGGGCGAGGAACGAGGGAGCTGAAGGCCGCACTGGTTCGATCCCTGCCGTTGCAGATTTACATTTACGGGGGTCCGTTTCAGCGATGGATCGACGCTAATGTCGATTCGAACGTCCCCGACAGTTCATCAGCGGACGATCGCCCCTTGACTTGTGTCGCTTTCTACCGTGAACGACACAGCTGACTCAATGGCCAAACGTCTTTTGGCGGAGCGTCGTTTGAGCGTCGTCACTGGCGATCTCTGAGCAACCAGGCCAGAACCCTGAAACGACACACCCCTCGCCCGTCGTTCACTGACAACGAAATACGTTTTGAAGGTATTTAAGGACACATAGAGGAATGTGAGGCCTCTGAAACCTCGATGAGTTTCGGTCATAACGAAGGCATCCATGGCACGCGTTTTAGCCACGCTCGACGGCTTCGACGCGCCCCCATACGCTCGTGTGAAAGCTGCGAAAAACAACTTCGGGCTGCTTAAATCAGAAGAAATGGTGGCAGTAAAGTGAATAAGCGAAGTCCAGTTGATAGCCTAGGGCCTCATTTACATGTAAGACTAAACTAGGCATTCAATAATCGTAGTTGATGGCGACAGAGCCATATTTCTTGGGAAAGAATATCGAATTCTTTAGAACGAACTTGATTTTCAATTGCTGTCTATTCTGCTACCTCAGAGGAAAAGTAATTTTGAATTGCAAAGACTTATGAGATTCGCGATAATGGATTCGTTCTGATGGGAAAGCGTCTACCACTTCCGGCTTCCGCCCGCCGGCGCGAACAGTTACGTACAGACTAACCGTATACGATAAATGTGGGCCTAGGTTCGTGACCTGTTTTAGGACAGATGTGCTGCGTTGTTTTTCTAAGAATGCGTCGATCCGGCTGCTTCTATCGAGATGGATCGATTCTGAATGTAAATTGCCCTACACATGAACAATTGTCTGAACCATCTTCGGTGCAGGCTCCTCCTGATCTGGCCGAATGTGGCCTATGAGGGCGCGCAGCCGTGCGCCGTTGACGCCTTCGGCAACTTCTGCTAACTGCAGTCTCGAGCTGGCAGAGGAAGACTTCACCTCGACTTCGGAGCACAGAAAAAGCGCTACCCGAGTACGTTACCATGCGATTTAGCAGATTCACGAGCCGGAGTGTCGCTTGTCCTCAGAGTGGGTGGATCATGTAGTGGGTGTTGCACGAGCGATGAGGACACGGTGGCGGACGAAGACCCAGAGTGGTCGTCATTTTCATGCGAAATATCACGAACGGCTCCACGGGACGAGGGGGCAGAGCTGGCCCAGTCTGAGTAGGTGGACCGGGGACGCTAAGGCAGGACTATATCAACTCTCGACTCAGTCGATTGCAGTCCGTTACACCGAAGCCGAAGTTCCGCAAAGTCGGAGGGGGGGTGCCGATATACCAGCATGTCTCCGAGCTGTCCACTATCGGCTACGCCTGCTTCCAATCCCTAGCGCAGACGGCGGCCGCGGCGGTGGTGGTGGTGGTCTGACGATGGTTAATTCAGTACTCTCCATGCCCCCCCGGAGATCCCTCCGCTACCCATCTTGGCCGCTACCCATCGACAAGGCACTGCCAGCAGCGCGACGTCCTGCAAACGCAGCGACAGCCGCTCAATAATAAAAGCTAATAGGGGACGGTCTACTTTCGGGGATGCATCACAGATCTGTGGTTGTTGTGTGACTAGAGGGCGCTAGATTGGTGATTTCGGTGATATGACGAGAGCGAAGAGAGATATTTTGGCCTAAAGACAGGATTACGAGACAACTCATATCCATCCGCAAGCCTGCAGGATCGATGCTCTATACTTACGTGAGGTTCTCCGACCTAGGAGCCATCATATAACCATACCATGAGTGTGTCATGGATAAAATATATCGATGGACCTTCCCCTAAAATGTGTGTCCATTACAGGCTGCAGTGCAGCAAAATTAATATATACACACACACATACGTACACACACACACACATATATATACACGTATGCGTGTGTGTGTGTGTGTACTCACTGCGGTGGCAAAGCTCCTTTCGAATTTGTTTACTCTCGGGTCTATTCTAGGTTTGCTTGTGTAATCTACGATTAACGACCAGCCGCCTAAACTTGTTTCCGCACTGTCATTGCGGTGCGGATGCTGCTGTTCGTGAAATCCTTTGAGGGAGTCCTTTTTTTGCGTTTGTATTTCTTTTCACTTAAGGAATTGACTACCACTCGAGTCTTGGCTACGAGCAGGAATATTTTCCCCATTCTATTGTCATTGTCTGACCGGTGGTTGATTCTTTATTAGCGCTGCTGTTTATTGCATCACTCTGACGAATCGCTCACTGACGATGAGAACTTGTTTATTATGGTTTGTTCAAGTTAGTTTTTCTTAGTTGTGGTCACCTAGTGACTGACACGGTCCTGACGTGCAATCTGAACACTACAACCCTATTTTCTATCATACGTTCAATTCCGCCGTCTGATTAATTAGTGATTAGCTAACTCTGATGTCCATCTCGAAAAACACCGTTGCAACGACGCCCCATCCGACTCATCTACAAGGGAAAAAATTGCACGCGACCTGATTCTCAGTTTATCTGCATGAGCAACCGTCGGATTTGGTTAGCCACGATACAATCGAACGTCACACAAATCCTGGCCGGTACCTGAGGTGCAGGACATTCACAATATGATGACCTTTACACGTTCGGTGTTTGCGTTCGTTCGGTTCGCAGCGACTGTTTATTCGTCTGTCTTCTTCGTCGTTACGGCCCCACAAGTGAACTGCGCGCGCGGTGTGCGTCGTCCCTCGAATTCTCGTTTCATCTGGGACGAACTGTCCTCGTTTACTCAAATTAGATGAGCTACCTACTCGACTGCAGCCTCGGCAGAAGACAGACTACTTCCCATATATGTGTGTATATGTGTGTGTATGTGTGTGTATGTGTGTGTATGTGTGTGTGTATGTGTATGTGTGTGTAGGAGTTTAAGCGTAGCATTGTGCGCTTGATGCGTCTACTCGACGGCGCTGTGCATGACCCCTATGAGTGTTCCTACAGGATTAGGGTATCAAATGTGTTCGTCTCGTTAAATCAGTCTCGGAATAATCTTGAACCATTTGAATCACCGCCATTAATATTTAGTCAGCTGGGTCGTCTCGGAGGTAGCAGTAGATCATTAGGCGCGTACTAATGCATGTGAGGGAAGGGGGCTATTTTTATTCGCCAATTAGACCTTCCTAATGTGAACGGCATAATCCATGGTCGACAGCCACATATTGATAGGGGGCAGACGAAGAGGAGGAGGAGGAGGATGAGGAGGATGTGTAAGCGTAAACGATGCGTCGGCTTCCTCGAAGTTCGGAAAAAAACGGAGTTTCCGAGTAGCGTCATGTCATTACAGTAGATGAGATCGAGTTCGAACTGTCTTAATATCATCACCAATGCAGCTGTCCTGACAGGTATTCACACTGGTCGATAGAATACGTGGTCCTGTTCAAGGTTTAGTCGAGTCCTGTGTCATAGACATTAGGCTCGAGATCGGTGAAAACATTTCATTCAGTAAAAAAAATCAGGACCTACATAACAAACCGATAATCCGATAACGTCGGTGTTTCGTCACAGCGCAAGCGAACGTTGTCGGGCACGGACGTGCAAATCATGCACGAAGGACTGCATCGTCAGTTTTCGAATGATTTCAGCCATCGCTGTCCAGGCCGTGAGCAACGGGTACAGTCTTAAAGGACAAACCGTCCCTGAGCGGTCATCGAACTGTCATCTAATTGTTTCACGAGACAAAGTAACGACGACGGCATGTCATGGCTATCGCGTCGCATTACGGCTCGACGCTTCGATTTGACTCATTCCTCTAGCAAAAGTTCGACGGACGGCAAACGCTGTGCAATCAGATTGCTCAGAGGCGTCATGTTTTTCTCGTGGAATGCATCCAGGACGCTTGACGCTCTCTGCAGATGGCGAGTAACCTTACACGTCTTCGCGTGCAGGAACTGACAATTGCCGGTGAAATACAATCGCCCACAAACGCCCTGGCTCGCATATATATATATATATGTATATATATATATGTGTGTGTATTATATAACAGCATCCAGGCTTTGTCATTTGGTCGATGAAGGTCGTATACATCGTTAATGTTTACTCTCCAGATTCTCATAGATTTTAGTTCACGAGGACGTTTACACGAAGACGATACAACGACGAAAGCGTCTCGTTGCGCCTGCGCGAACCCCGCTTAGCTCGTGGCGGCTGTCATAGCCGCGAGGCACACGCAAACGAGGGTCATGTACGAGCAGAAACGTATTCGAGCAGAGTTCAGAAATGTTTTCATGATCTGGTGAAGAATACGGCTGGCGATATAGTTGGCTCTATGCAGTGTAAGCCGAGACGAGCGCTGTCCTATCAGAGTCATGAAACACCGCCAGAAGATTGGCCTAATATGTGACTGGCCTAATAAAGATTGGCTCCATTCGATCATCGTAGAGCTTGGCCCCCTTTTTCCGCATAACAAATCGCGGTCAGTGGAATACGTCTACGATGCACAAATCGACGAAGGGTGCCAGCTCGAAGTGGACTCTATCCCAGTGGACATCGTAGACGGGGGCCAGCGCACTCCGATGAGATAGGCCTGTTTCTGTCCGACGATGCTGCAAAGAATTATGACGTAGTTCGATTGGAATAAAATTGTGTTTCCATAGCGTCGAAGGCAAACGAAACGAGAGAGAGAGAGATAGAGAGATAGACTACTCTGTGTGGTAGTCGTTCTAAAAATAAAGTTGCGAGTTGCTTTAAAGCGGAGTTTTATGTCGGACCAGTTGCACAGGTCGGAACGGCGACTTCAGCTGTTCAACCATCCGGACGCAGAACGCCACGCAGGGCAAGCACATGCGTACACGAGTGTTAATATGTTTTGCAAAACGATCGTGTGTTGTTTGTTAGCTAACGAGCTGACGTACATCGAAACCTCGTAGTGGAGGCGCGAATCTACTCGGACATAAAACGCGCACGGAAAGTGTGTTTGGAATATAATTACAGTTTGTGAGCCAGCGCTCGAGTGCGCAGCGATTTGCAGTTGTACCCCGGCCGTACATTCTAGCCGTAGCATTACGCGCGTGTCTCACATAGTCGTGTCGCGTAATCTGGAACCCCCGACCGTCCGTCCGTCCGAACATTGTTGGACGTAAGCGTAGAAAAAGAACAAGCGAGGCAAAATATCTGAAAACTGGTGAATATGAACGGCCTTCTCCTGCGAAGACTTTATAGCTAACACTCTTTTGTTCCTGATCCACTCGTCCGTCCGTCTGAGTTAGGAACATCGTAGTAATCAGAGCAATAATGGCGCCGATCTCAGACCAGCTCGGACCCGATGATCGGACGGCGAGTGGCTTGTGGAACGGGAGACGTGTGCACAGAGGAGCAGAAAAAAGGGCTCAGAAGCCCGAGATGAATGCGGGTCTCCAGAGATAAGGGAGCGAGTTTCAATATGTCATCAGTGCTTGGGCTCGTTCGGATCCCCCAGGAATGCGTCCTCCCTCTGATTCGTCGAGCGGACGCGTCCCTCTTTTCGTTTTCTGTTCGAACCCTTGCGAAGATCCTCCCCTGGCTTCGGTCTCAGTCGATGATCCCGAAGAGGCCAGCAATAATGTACAGACAGCGTTTGGTCTGCGGGCCTGTCTATCTGGGCGTTGCTCATACGAACGATTGGGAATCGGAGCACTCGGTTTCGGCGGACAGGGGTGTCTGCCTCGTGTGGGTTTCGGCACGGACGGGAGTTGGCTGGCGGCGGCGGCGGCGGCGGCAATATCCTGAGCCTCCATCGAGGGTGCGCCGCCACCGGTTCCGTCTTACCCCGCATTGCTTCCTAGATGTCTTCTTCTCTTCGGCTTTCACAGTTGCTCCTGCGAGAATCTGGTCCGCGGATGTGTGGACTGCTCGGCGGCTGAGCGTGGGGTCCCGCCCGCAACGTGTCCCAAAAGAAACCCACCCGCAGTGTGGGCGCATTGGGTCCTTGGAAAACCTCGACCGACGACGTCGCTTCTATCGTAGTCGAAGCCGTCAGTCAGTCAGTCAGTCAGTCAGGAGAGGGGAAAGAGTCCCACGGGTGGACGACGGCCCGAGGCCATGTTCTCTTCGCTTCGGGGAATCCGGCCGTGAGCTGAGTGCATATTTTGGCTTCGCCGGGTCTCCGCGTGCGGGACGAACCCCAGTACAGCCAGGGTGGGCGGCCCCTCCGCCTATCCAACCTTCTTCTTAGCTAGCATTTACCCCCTCTTCGCCCTTCCTCCTCCTCCTCCTCCTGTCCTATACTCCTCCCTCGATGTCGCTTGCCTCTCCTGGTGCTCCCTGAGAGCACTCGAACCCCGACTCGTTTGCGCCGGCCTCTGGTCCTTCGGCGGTCGCTATTGCGTTTCGCGAGTCGATGCCCAAATACGGTGTAAAGACCAGTCTAGCCTCTATCGCTAGCAGGGAAAGAAGTGGAATTGTCACGCAG
>MNPL01018126.1:0-25000 GCA_002081605.1 Tropilaelaps mercedesae | reverse complement strand
GGCGGGGAGGGCGGTTGGTAGAAGCAACGGCGTCCACCTCGTCGAATATCGTAACGGTGATGAGAAGATCCTAGCCAATGTTTTCTTAGCAGCCTAAGGACATGCAACGTCTGCACTGGGCACCTGGCCAGGTCCGGACGAAGTGCGAGTCCTCAAATGCCCGTATCAGGCTGCAGAGTCCAAAGCATGCTATGAGAAAGCATGACGTGTGCTCCACAAAACGATTCCGTTGTTATTCTGCCATACCTATTGATCCTATGGAGGAACGTACGATTTAGCTCAAATAGCCCGGGATCGAAGCTCACGCATGTTCCTGCTAGACATGTAAGGGATAAACTCTCATGAATGGCGTCGGTCATATTATATATTGTGTAAAGTGCGTATCTAACGAAAGCTCACGAAGGAACTGCGAGTGGTCAATTGTCCCATCGATAGAACAGCCCACAGATGCTACAGCGATACGCTCGGACTAGTTCAGTAACGGTCGTAAGCATCTTTATAGATTCGCCAGATGCGCGTTCTTGAACCCACAAATACAAGGACCCCCGTCTCCTTCGTCCGTTTTACCGTGGTCTGGGGTATTCAGGCGTCAGCGTCTGGCTGTTCCTACACGTTACATAGATATGTAGAGATGTTTCTCATTATTTTGCCTCATCTCTTCGTTGCGTGCAACAAAACAGCTCTCAACCTAATCATTTGAAAGGCAGACACAGTTGGATTGTGCGACCCATCGCGTACATGCGCGCCGCCAAGAGTCTCTGCACCATTAACGGCCAAAGCTGTCGTTTTTGTACACGTGGCGCATATCAGAATGCGTCTAATTAGCACGATATACGCGATACGCATGTGACTCTACCGGTTTCCTTCTCTGTGACATTTGTGTCGAACCATCGCTAAGATCCGTGCCTGCAAACACCGTTCGCATGAGACGCACATGGGTCAAACAACGCGACAACTTCTGCGCTATGCTGAATCCGAATGCCATAGTATTGTAGTGTCAACTGTACTTCTCGGAGATGTTCATATCATTGTACATAGCAGCGTCAATCGATTGCGCCTGCAATCGCCCATTATCAGTGCGTGTGATTTCTAGAACGTATTGTTGTTTGTGACTTACTAATTGTGACACGACTAACTGTTTAGTTAGTCACGCACACCATGTTTCGAAATAAAGGTGACAATATGTTGTACTGACTTTTGTCCGTTAATTGAATCTGTACACATGGTGGCGACAAAGATGGCTCCAGCTATCGAACAGGAAATCGTTTCCAGAGAAGCCACCGGCACAGTGAACTGTCTTGCCTCTTCGTCTCGGTGAAACAAATCTCTCTCGTATCACACGAATCCTGTAGATATATATTGACGAATCAGGTCTCGCAAGACTGCCATTACACTGTCTTTATTCGCTAGCAACTACTGGGAACAAGAAAACGATGGAGTCGATGCTATGTTGAAGCCGAGCTATATTATGGAGTTCAATATTCTGCAGAGAATTTTCTAGATTGAGCATCGGCTGGAAGGGGGAAAAAGGGTTTCGGATCTTACACAACCTAGCCAATCTCAAGCTTAGGGGATGCGAAGGAGTACTAGACTTTGTCGAGACGAAACTTCGGTGTGCCTGTTGAGGGCAGACAGAAGCCAATTCGTGGGTGACATTATGAAGTACGTGCGCAAGTGATAAGAAAACTTGATTCGGACAGGTGAATTGTGGCGCTTAAAAACTATTCTATGTTAATATAGATAAGATATCACAGGACGCGACGTTAGCTAACTCAGCGCAATAATGATAGCGCGTTCGGCAAGTAACCGACCCACACTGAACGGGCCAATGTTGCCGGCCGCCACGTACAGTGATATTATTAGTAGAGAGTCCATTGGTTAAGTTACGATCGTTACTTGTCTACCGCCATAAATATAAAGGGACTATAAAAACTGCAAAATTAGATTATGCCTGTCGTCGTCAGTATGTTCGATAGCGCACACATACACACGGGGGGAGGGAACGCCTGAACTCCCCGGGGGCCTCTGTAGGGTACTTCTCCCCTCAAACCATTGCAGTAGTACTTAACGAGAATTAGACGCGGGTGGAAAAGTGCCGAACTTAGCCACCACCTAGGTAAGCACTTAGGTCGCTCGACATGAACCTCCAACAGTCAAGTAAAAAGCATCATCGTACAAAAAAGGATTCTTTGTCAAAAAATGCACTTTTTGAACATTCTGCATTTTAATTACGCCAATTCCGTGGCACTACAAAAACCTGTATGGCCAGAAAACTGTGCACGATTTCGCCATGGTTTATAAGGGATACAGACCACTTCCTTACAAGAGCTGAAAGCCTATTTCGAGAAATGCATCACTCATGCTTCCCTCGAGGGCGCACTATTGACATTTCTTGTGGGTTGGAGCGGATCCAGTCAGACCTGATTTGAATACGCGCCAAAAATGCATAGGCGTCTTGGTAAGCCTCTCGAACAAAAAAACCAGGACGCATGACGTTTCGGTTAGCACCGGGAGTTCCGAGACGGATAATTAATACGGATTTAGAAGAGAGCCATGAGGTTCGCGCTTTTTTTTCAGAGGAACTATCGCACTGCCATATTTAAATGCACACAGGACGCTTTTTTGTGACTATACCCTGCGAAGAACAAGGTGCTATGCAATGCCAACTTTTTTACTGTGTTTTCGCACCGAAGACGAGAACAGAGCAAAGTACAGAGTCAACGACATCTAGTATAAAAGCGGCCAATTAATGTTTGACAATGGTAACATAATTGGATGTTGAAACCGTTAACGCCCAGGTAAAGCTATATGTAATGGCAATGAAGTAAACTAACTTAAGCGCCACAAGCGTTTTGGATGAATTTCGTCCTTTAAAAAAAGTATCAATTTCATTCTACCGCTTCATCTCCCCAGCCTGGCCTGGTAGTCCGCCGACAAATAATAGAGAATATTAATACCAATATAAACGAGCATCTAGTCGATCTATTCAAGGTCAAATAGTCTACGGGCCCCGTCGTATGCGAACTGAGTAATATTCATATTAGCGTCACCTTTTTAATTGAAATACCTCGAAGGACTGTCTTCATATCATCTTTACAACATTATTTTGCCACCATTGCCGGTTGCGTGTATATTCATTCAAAAATATTGACCTCCCTTATTTTAATGTTACGTTAAAAATTGACAATATTTTCATTCTAACAGCTAACGCAATTCAATGTAATTAGAACAAAGACTACTTACGTCAATTTTGTAAAACAACAGCGTAAATTTTAACTGTTCTCAGAAGAAACATATTCCTACAAGAATCTTTTCAGATCGTGTCTTTTTCATCTCAACTAAGACAAACTGCGCCATCGTTTATCATATATGAAGAGCGCTTGTCTTGCGTCCACTTCAGGCCTTGACGTGCTCCGCGTGTTCATTCCGACACGTCGCTCCTTAGAAGGCGTCTCATCTCTAGGAAGCGTTACCGCATAGGCAATAGCTAGAACGTCTGTTAATGCCATGCATCATCGAGTAGCCGTGCCGCGGTCAACTTGATGACCAAAACCACGACTAAGTATACTTTTCTAGAAACTCGTAGTTCTGCATAGAGGGAGAGCTTGAATACATTGTCTGGACAGATCTCGCTACCTAGACAGATTTGGAAACGATAGGCCGCCGAATAGCGCCGAGCTAAATCAATCTAGACAGGAGGGTTCGCAGAAGAGCGACATTGTCATTGGCACTGCTAAGAGAGGCGCCTATGGATCGTTCGCGCGTGTCTTTGGGCCGAAGGGAAATTCACTTTCGAAGTACGTTCTCCAAATGCAGACCCACAACGGGCAATTGAAAGAAGAGTTTCGAGTTTGTTTGGAGTTCCGTACGATAGAGCCGAATGCAGGAGAGACGCACTTGTTTCGCGAGCTATTGGAAAGCATAAACGCACCTAGATTCAAATTATAAGTAATCGCTTGTCAATTTAATGAAGGCGTGATAGCTAAGTATACACGGACATATAGTAGCCAACTTTTCTACTAAACGGATGACACTGAGACCTATACATATTAGGCGCGGAACGGCGCGTGCGACTAAGCACTCATTTCGTCAGAAATCCGCGGTCTGCGTCAGACGTCGGACTCAAAAAAAAATGTTGTGACACCTACTCATTGCTTAAACTAAAAACGACGGCGTGTTTAGGGCATCATGCCCCAATGGGTCTTTTATTAGACTGCTGGAAAGCAAAAAATATGCCTTTAATTCTGTTCGCTGAAGACCTCTTTCCTTTCATCTATCACTACACGACAATCTCGTTAGCAAGGTTGGTATTTTGAGGTCACCCAGAGGCGAACGCAATTTGGATGCAGTTACTAACGGTGTCAAAACTTTGACACGGCTGCTAAATCATCCAGTAACGCATAAGACTACTATCCCGTATGCTACGTCGGCCAGTTGGGCCGTCATTCCAACGGAACGAGTTATGAGACCTCCTGTGCCTGTGCCTTCATAAACGAAAGCCGAACGGATTCGCCGCTTAGATGACCACGGACTTCACTTGAGTAGATCAGGTAGGTCGGCCAGCTACGAGCGCTTCCTCTTGATAGCTAGTTGTTGTGGAAAAATCGTCATCAAAAGTTAACAACATTTGCTCAAAATGTGTCGGCTAGTGGAAGCTTTCGTTACAAGGTGCTTTGAGACCGTTTGGAGTCCTTATACGTAGATCGTTCACCAGAGTATTTCTGTAATTGAATTAACGTATCCACTTGCCAGGATTGTAGACCCCGAGTTGTACATTCTAGAGACAAAGCTTCATAAAGCTTCTGCCTTCTTCCCAGTAAGTTCGCCTCGCGGTTACACGGAAAGAATCATGCCTAACAGTTAATATCGGTTCATATCTGATGTGCCCCAAAATCGAATTTAGTTGAACAACTGAATCAATCAAGTGATGCGCAATGAGCACGCACTATTTTTCCTTCAGTAGAGGAAATACCTTCACACAGAAAATAGTGTAGAGCGTCCCCTCGGTTTATGGCGTACCTCTCGGAAATTCGAAGAGACGCGATCATTACAAATCTTTGTGTGTTTATGAGTACACAGGATTCATGCGAAGGCCATTGCTGAGGAGATATATTTACTAACGAATTTTTGCTCTTTTCAGACATGAAGGCCCAGTTCACTTGTTTCCTGTTCGTTGTTGCTGAGAAGATCGCCTTGGCGCCGGCAGCGGCCGAACCACCTGGTAACGTTTTTAGACAGGTAAGCAGATGACGTTTGATAGAATGGTGAATTTTTCTCTACGAGCTGTTCTCAATTACTTTCGAGGTTTGTAACGTCATTTGTTTTGTGTGTCGACGAAATATGTATGAGCTTCATATCGCAACAATCGATCTAAAACAGTATACTCTTGCAGTTAGTTGTTGAGCCTACGGTAAAACATGAGTAACGTCTAAGCGCATCACTAAGAAGGGTTTGAGCAAGGATATAGGATAGAACCAAACAAAAACATTTCTAGTTTGAGATAGCCGTATAACCTGGAAGTCGACACACCTTCTTGCAGGCTGGCGGAGGTTTACTAAACCCCGTTTATCCCCCATGGCGCTACGGAGTGGCCCCACCAATGTATGGTTATTCGATGGAGGCAGCCAATGGCATTTGGCCTTATCCACCCCCCACGGCATTTTCCTCTCCGTCATATTGGCTACCGCCGGTTGCATTCGATCAGCCCAGAGAGTATCACGCCCTACCGCCTCCGAACGTCGCTGAAGGACTCCTGACTCCACCCGCCACAGACCCTCATCTCACTGTAACTTCATTCTACGAACCGACCACGACCTCAGAATCCGTGAGCAACACTGTGCCTTCTGCAGAACCGGCTACCTCCGCGGAGTCGCCTAAGCCTGCCACTCAAGAGCCAGTCCCGTCGGAGTCGAGACAAATACCAGCCATCGCTGATAACGGAACTACGGTGACGGAGAAGACCGTACATCACCTCATCGATGAGCTAAAGGGAACCAAAGCTGAAAGCAACTCTTTAGCACAGATAGCCCCGATGGAGCCGTCTACAGGGTACGTTACCAGCGACAGCAGCAACATTGCCACCGCTGAAGTGACGGATATTTCGCTGGTCAGCTTTTCCCTAGGCCAGATGCCCGTTACTTCTTCGGTAGTAATCGACAGCACTGAAATTTCAATAGGAGGACAAACCTCGACGGTGTCTGAACGGGTGGAGCTGACGAACGCTCTCAGCGACGAAGGTCAGACCGTTATAGTAGGAAGGTATCCGGGGCGTGGGTCGACGACCATAAATCCGATTGAGAGTACGATATCAAGCACTGAAAGCGCTGCTGGCCACGACGCCGAAGCGGACAACGCTACGATTACTACTGAATTTAGCGTCATGGTGAAAAAGGCGAGCGAATCAGGGCAAATTAATTAGTGGGGGCAACTTCCGCCGATTTGCCCGGCTCCCTGGTGGCAATCGCTGACGCCAATTAAGAATAATATTACTATGACGCAAGCGCACACGATGACCACTCCACGAAATTGTCCCCTGCCGCTGATGCAGAAATTACCACCTGTGGAGCTCTACCAGCTCACAGTAAAATCTCTGAGCCTTCTAATAATCGTTCACACGAGGAAAAAATCATCCAGACGCTCAAACAAGAAGCGTTCAACACCTGCGTACAATTCCAACAGATGACGAGTCGACCGAAAATTCAAATGACAGCGATACGAAGAAGGCCGACGATCTTCAAGTGGTCAAAGCAGCCGTCGGCATACCCTTCGCTCTCTATCCGAAATCCGAGATTGAAGCTCCAGCAAACCGCGACACTCGGCGTCGAAAAAATTCCTTGCCCTCGCGTCCTATCCACTTAGTAAAGAAACAATCAGTGATATCAAAACGAACTGCGTAAAAATGACGCCTACATTATTATTGGCGGCATGCCGTGTGTTTTTATAGCTGAAACTGCCCCCAACGTTGACAAGTATCTGGTTGTGGTTGAATAGTGTGCAAGCTCGAATACAACGAAGCAGTAGCCAATCAAATAAAAACTACTAATATGTTTTCTGTTAACTGTTTCTGCTTGTTTACATGATAGTATACATTTAATGTATGAATAGGTAACTGAGCTCAAATCAGGCCTCTGGCACATCGTAGATAGTGGGAATTTTAACCATTTGCAAAAACGCTTTTTTGTGTCAAAGAAGATTAGAAAACAACATTAAATATGCAAACGCGCATCCCTCGGATATGACGAAGTATAATGCAAGTCAAATGAAGTTGAAGCCGAAGACAACCAATCCGAAAACGTTAGGACCCTGGCAAGGCAACACTGCTGACTTCCTCTTTGCCAGCAGTTGTCTGCCTGTTTCTTAGTAACGCTAAAAACGTTGACTGTTTTGACCCGCTTTGATCTGGTATCAACTCACAGAGTACACCCATTCGATCCGCATACACCCATTATTAACCTCCCTAAAACTAACGCGATAGAAATGCATTCTTGCATGTAATCATAGAAAAGTTTTCGTTGAAGTAAGTGAAACTCGTTCTGCTCTAGAAAACGTAACCTTTTTTTTATTAATATTTTTTTCTACGGGTAACTCTTGATACTCGGTCGAACTTGGAACGTACTATGGTCGAGTAATCGCCAACATCGATCCAAGCGACACCCATAGTTCGCATATTCTGTAAGGCATGATGACTACGCTATCTGTTCACTAGCCGTTCAGATCTGAACGGCGTTGTAGTAGCAGTTTTTCTCGCTAATTCCAGTTCTAGTCGACAATTACGCCCTCACGATACAGTCGTTCTAGCAGTATTTTTGAACCAGCACGCCTCAGAAACGTGTAGGTTAACTCTATTCTCAGAATTGTCCTATAGAAAAGCTTCCACACATGCATCATCCATTTACGCTGAAGAAATCATAGCTAAATAACAATAATAATAATTTACAAAAAGGCGAGCATTGTACCACTAAACAAATTCGAATAAAAGGCAACTCTTTCTGTCAGCTTCCAAACAAGCCTCTATTGGCCATCTAATCCCATCTATTTAGAGCCGTCAAACAGGCCTACCCACAAATCCGACTCATCCAATTGAAAGTCTCTAAAGTAGCTGTCCCGTAAGTATATCATTTCGATCAATTTAGAAAATATCATAAGAAAGCGGAATTAATCTCGCCATCGACCTGCGTTTTCTGGTCGAGATTCAGTTGTACCGTCTCCGCCTAACAGGGCCAATATAGGCACGGAAACCAAAATGTACTAACTTCGCCGTTTGATCTCTGTAGAAGTATACATGTTAAGAGTAGTTAGAATCGACAGAAATTTTGCTCTACCTCCCTAAGATGTTGGGCATTACTCAGACTTCTGCGTACACTCTGCGGCTGGAGACAACCCGATAGATGAGTCAACTTTAGTCAAAAAGCAGGTCACTTCGGCCTGACTGCCCATGACTAGATTCGCTTTTTACCGCCCACGCCTATCAACGGTCGCATAGAGAAGCTCACTTCAGTTATGCCCATTTTTTTTAAATCATGCGAGTGCCTGAGCTGTCGTGCTCATGCTGCAAGCGATTTTTGTACTATAGAACCGTTCACGTTATGGAACTATAAACTCGCACACGGAAAAGTCTTGCAAACCATCCGACTTACGTGGCTAGAGCCACTTGATCCGTCTGGATAGCGGCGCTACATGCGTACGGTAGAATGCTATACAACGCTTATAGGTCTTGCGCCGTAAAGCCGTCTTCAGGCTGAAGAGTCACTGGCTGAGTTAATCGACGCCGGAGAGAGAATGAAAACGAAGAATCGTGTATGACTTCTACCTAATTGAGCTGCTAAGGTAGATAACTGCGACGGCTACTCGTGCTTGGACCTCTGCATGGTCCAGCACCTCCTCGGCCAAAAGAACCAAAGGCAAGCTAGCATCGCGGCGTGGCAGGTGTGCAGCACTAAGGACGAGAGAACGGTTGACGGGTACGTGTTCCAGGACATCTCCACTAGACCCCAGAGAAGAAGTCTGCAAAGACGAAAAGCAGCGCACAGAGTGCACGGAAGATAAGCATGTCACGTATTGAGGCATGTGCAGATTGTACAGTTTCAGCTCTGCTAATTGTTCAATATCAGTGGCGAGTGAACATACAATGAGTGGTACACGCGCTGATGCGATGTCATTCAATAGACATACTAAACTGGTAAGCGAGAAAGAAATCAGGAAACGACCGAGTAAACAATAAAGGAATTGCCAAGTTCCTTTAAAAGATGCATACTCCGCGAGCTAAGAAGAACCTGACATAGAACGAACAACGATGTAAAACATATTTTTGAAAATGACTACCTCAGGTTTCGTCCCGAGCTGTATACCGCCTCGGGTTGGGAATTCACTCTACCAGCGAAAAATACACACGAGTAATTTTCAACGCGAAATACCTAACGTCATCCCACGAGGTTGCGAAAAGGGTCGTAGCCAAGGGCACAGCGTGTTTAGGCGATCTCATTCGACATTTCCGCCCTTACTAATCTCAACCATTACCGTGACGATCCAACCACTATTCAGAATGCGACACTTACTTGGCAAGCGACGTGAGCGGGAGCGACCACAGGAGATACGGCAAGGAATGGTAATACCATACGTAAAACTGGTAATGTAACGACCGCGCGAAAACGATTCCAATGAAATTTGACGCGAACATCGGAAGCAAGATTTGGTCGGGATAGAAAACAAGGACAGGACCTGAAGCCACTGACGTCTTCTGGATGCGACTGTATCTGCATTCGTAACACAAAGAAAATAAGGATGTATTTCAGTAGACAGATCAATGTAACTGTTTAACCTGTCGGCCCTGATGTAATCACGACCCTCAGGATTTGCATTTATTCATCACAAGTTACGAAAACAGTTATTTCCTAATTTCAAAAATTAACTAAATTACTTATGGTTGGGACTTTTACTTATTTCTTTATTGAAAAGCTGAAATAGCTGAGTATTCTGGCGTCTAATCAATATCGATTAGTATTATTATTTTTAATATTTATATTTTAAAACACATTTTTAAAATAGTACGGAAATATTTGAGATAGTTTACCTCGGCTTATTTTAAAATATTGAAAATATTCACACTAGTGAGAAAATATATAAAAGTTTAAAGGCTACAAGGAAAAAGCTTATGGGAGAATTTCCACGAACAAAATCCGAATCCCTTTTTTAGAGTATTTAAATTTTCCTTATATGACACGAATAATGACTGTTTGAAGTTTTCTTATTCAGACGTTTTCAGAGATTTTTATATTATCGAATGTTTGTTAACTTGACCTTGATTTTTTCCTAATGGTAATTTGGTTTACTCACACCTCTACTACGATTAACGTGGGTCTACGAAAAAAGCAATTTTCAAACGCCGTTATTTACGTTAACGCCACTGGAAAAAGTAAGTACACAATAAAGATACGCGTTTTTATTCTTAGAAAAAAAACCAACAAATCTATAATTTTTATGAAACTTTTCCTACGTATTCTGACTCGTATGAATGTTATTTTCAAACCAGGCCGAAATGTCTCATACACACTAGTTTTTTCTTTAAAGATTGGTTTGAACACACAAATATGGACGATAACTATAACAGACAGCAATCGCATAGCAAAAAAAGAACAACCTCAGCATCACAACAGAAAAAAAGATTGAAAAAACCTGTGATGTTGCAAAAGACAAATGATACCACGATTAATTATATTATTTGAAAAAACGAAAAGACATTCTGAATAGCTTTATTTGTAACTTCTTACCTGATAAATTTTGGCAAGAAGGCCAGGAGAGTGAGTATATGAAGGCCCAACAGGGCAAAGTGAAAATTACGGTTCAGGAAAAGCCACTCGGGAATACAGCGCCAGTTGACTGTCCAGCGATATTCAAACACACGACCTAGGCCACAACACGGCAAAACAATAACAATCCACTATCCGCGCACAGCATGCCACCTGTCCAGGGGCACACTCCTTAGTCGAAACCGCAAACTAATTATCACCCCGCTCGCTAGCCTTGCCCCTTTCTATTTGTCATATATTTTCAAAATGCCGTCAAAGTTAGCCAAAAGGTAGCCCAAAGATACGTACCTAAATCGAAGCTCCGCATAAGGTACGATTTATAGTTTCCCGCAAGAAAAGGCAAAGCCACTAGAAGCTGAACCAACGCGCAGGCACCGAAGTTTAGGGCTGTCTTCAAGTAGCCGTTGGTCGACAATAGAATAAACAACAGGGCTGGTGCAAACAGTAGAATGTTCATTTTTACTGACACCGCCATGCTAGAAAGAGAGAAAGAGAGGGAGACGACGCCAAATTGAAGCAGTGAACTTTTATAATGAGTAAAAGCTCGGATAAACTACTTAAAGCTACGGTCACCATTCTAAAAAAGGAAAAAAGGGAATCGTACCGTACAATTATACATCTAACGTACACTTTTATTATTATAAATATGTTACTCTCAGCTATGTTACCCCAGTCTACTGACCTATACATGAAGCAGCCGAGCATCCAGTGCTTTTTCGTGAACAGCGCCAGCGCCGTATACAGGAGGAGCATGGCGACGCCATCGTTAAACAGTCGCAGGACGAAAATCGAATGAATTCGATAGGACGAGGCAGACATCAACACAAGGACGTACGGCGGCACCCGTTGTGTTTTCGCGTATAGCCGAAATACGACATGAAGCAACATCAGATACATGAACGCGAAGATGTACTGGGCCAGCTTGACATTGCGTCCTACGAAGAACGAATATGAACAGGCGGAACAACATATCGAACGGGTAAATGCAGTGTCCTATACTTCACTACGTCCAGTCTCCTGAGTTAATAATACTATCGACTGAAGATTCAGGCAGCGGAGACAATCATGGAGTGAGTTTTACCTGAATAGGTACGACTTCAGCCTAAGCCCCAGGCTATCTAGGCAACTTGGTGTGAAGCCGGGTAAGTATCTGAATTTCTCGGTCACACTAAAATAATGAATTTTCTAAAACACCACAAACCTAACTTAAATCGGACAGACCAGCGCAATAGTCGCCACAAATGTAGGTATTATCTACGTGCATGCGACAAAAGGAAGGGGTCGAAAACGTGTTATATATATTCATAAAACGAGCGCAAAGAAGAGAAGTGCCTGCTTCCCCTTTAGTTGCTGTAATGTGGCGAATTCGATTAATCAGACGGTGCTGATAGATGTCACTTTTTTTCGCAATGATTATTTAGCGCAAGCACCGTCCACAAGCTTTTCTGCAGTTTGTGCTTTTCGTTCGAAATTTCGGGTGCCGTATTACTACTCTCCCAACGTGCTAGCGAGAACCGATTTGACTCCAAACAAAATCTTCATTCGTGAATGCCTGAAACCCCCAAAGCACAACCGGACAATTGTTAACGTTAACCGCATGCTAGTGAGAAACTCAGAAAAAGCTATTAGTATACAAGAGTACACTACTCGCCTTGTTCAGTGACGAAGTAAAGCGCGCTGTATATATAGACAAAGCCAGCCGGATAGACCAGAGGTCCAGTGTCCCCTTTGAGTAGAGCGTAGTCCGTAGTACCATTCAGAACCCCCTCTACTTCTTGCATGTAGGCGCGCCAGTCTATTTCAGTGTCTGCAAAAACATCGCAAATACGATTAAAGATCTAGATTGAAAAAACAGTCGCATGAGGTCGAATTTTTTGCGGATATTGGGTGTGTAGACTAGCAACGCTCATTTGTATACTGAGGAATTTGCACTACCCAACAATAGATACAGAATAGAAAAAAAGTAAGGTATACACTCGATTTTCCATTCAATAGAATACAGACAGGCAAACCTCCTCAGCATGGTTAAGTATAATCGTATGCCGGTTTCTAAAACAAAACCGCCCCGAAACCGGGCCTGTGCCACTTGCGCATGCACTATTGGAAACCGCACGTTTACAAAGAGCACGTAGACGACTCATGAAACCTCCTGTTTTTCTTTCAGAGCTTCTGGCGCTGGCCAAGGGTACATGTAGCCCACTCACAGTTCACTCGGTTGATGATGAAAATGTTAAGCGCAAGTTCGATGGCCAGCAGTGTGTAACTAACGACCGTTAAGCGATCCGGGTTGAATAACAGATTCTTGACTGAAGACACTGCTCGTCGGAGCCGGAATTTCAACCAGGGGCCTTTCATTACGTTCCACGTCTAGACGACACAGGAAAATGACGCCCTCTACCTGCCGTTGCGTTCAATGCTTCTTCCGCCCCTATGGCGAACTTCCTTCACAGCTGTACGAAAGTTCCACGCAGACTGGAACGTCGAACAACACGAGAGTGTGTGTTGAAGCTCAAGTGAATGAGCGCGAAGGAGAGAGAGAAAAAGGCCAGACACTCACGTGCACCGGCGCAGCTAAACACATCTATTTGTTATGCCGGGGAGGAGGGCACGAAGGCGATGGCATGCGCGCGAAGATTTGAAAAGGACCGAAATGACGGATCCCAACGCGAATCCGCTTATTAATAGCGGGTGGGCGCCAATACAAACGAGCCGCTTGCTTGAATTAGCGACTCTGAGCCAGCGAAAAACATCGAATCGGTGTCGTTCCAAAACCGAAATAGAAAACTGTAGAAATGGTGATATAGTCACAATGTTAAGGACTTGCCGCGGACATTGGATGCTCTGTGCCGCAGATAAATAAAAACGACACACTCAATTACATATGAATGGTATATGAAATAAATGTATGCTTTGGTAAACCTATTCAAATTAGCTTGTTTTCCACATAAGTAGCAACTCCCTAGTAAAACCTTTAAATATATATATATATATATATATATATATACTTACTTGACCCTACGGCGCCTAAAAGGAAAATCAAGGTCTTCGTTACGTTGTAGGTTCATTAAGCGCCATTGCACTGTAGTAGTAGTAGTAGTAGTAGTAGTAGTAGTTTTCTATCCTAAGAACTGACGCGTTGCTCTAAGAATACGTTAAAGTAATTCGCGAGGCTGACCCGAGATAGAACAGAACTCTCCCACACCCAGATTCAATAAGCATATCTGATAGGGAATCACACGATTCAGCAACAACGTTGTACAGGTTGCAGCAGAAGTGAAGTTGTGAGGACGCCCAGGTGCAATATTTATGAGGGAATCATGACAGTGTCTTCATACTAAGGCCGTTAAATGATAATCGCCGCGTTTGGCAGCTGGTAAGTAAACGTTAATAGCCGAATGGGCGTGGGGCCCGGAGGTTTTCGATATTTGGCGACCTAAGCGCCGAGGATGACCTATAATTTGGCAGACATAGACGCTGCCTACGAATGCAGCAACAGCACAATACCATACAGCAAATGCGTTTTATTAAACCCTATAGGTGTCGTGACTGACCGAATTCGAGAGCACACAGAGTAGCCTTACATCTGGTATAGGGTGACAAATTTGCCGGTATAAAAATGGCCCAACAGACTGCCTGAAAATTCCCTTTCAATCTAAGGCTAACGAAACAAAACAGTACAAAAAACAAGACAATCGTTGTTTCAGGTACCTTAAATTTTAAATTCTTTATTAATATATGATAATAAAAGCATATACCAAACATATGTAATTCACATATTTTTGTACAGTTATCCCATGCGCGCTCAACGGAAGCGTGAACTTGCTGCCGACAGAATCTGCCCGCCTGTGGCCTTCCTTTACAACTCTAGCTTGGCTCTGTGGCCTTAAGTAGAACAGATCGAATTTCGATCCTAAACTTACGACTATAAGGGTCGTCCGTAGATTTCCTATCGAACCGCCATGACCACCTAACCTCACATACTTATGGTATGAGGTATACGCCCGGCCGTGTTCCATAACAGCAGCGCTAATTGACTAGATACATATCAACCGTGTCCAATAATGATTATAAACGGAAGTTGTATGCGATTGCAGTTGGACTGAAAATGCTTGAATATGCTATCCATTCAACAAGCCCACCTCTTCTGACGAAACATCGTTAGAGCTGTCTTAAATATGCTCAATCTCAGGTAGACGAGGCGTTTTACTTTGCCTCTGGGCATATCTGTAGTAAATCGCGGATACGGTCCAAAAAATGAGAATATCAAGACGATGCGAACACATCGTGATCAACCTCTTGGTACCATCTCCGTTGTATGGCGTGCCTCTATCTCTCGAGTCGCGATATAATTCACAACCGGCATTTGTCATTTGGCTAGTTAGTTATATGTGTCACTCGAGCATTGAAATGTCTAGCCAGTTCAATAATAAATGCTGAGGTAGGGTCACAAGGCCACCGACAGACGGCGACTGAGCCCTGTACGAGTTTGTCGCGTTTTTAAAAAAAACCATTTTAGTCAGATATTGTTGGTGCCGCGGTAAATGTCGACGCCCGTAAGTACGGCGGACGTCTCGCTACATTCTGCCCGCAGAATCTACGCTCAATAGTTATTGGCCGCCGGAACATCTTTCCAGAAGTCATTGCATACTGGTATACGCAAACACCTGTACACACACACACACGTATTTACAGCATCACATTTCAGATGGAACTAAATACTCTTAATTGAAAAGTGACGAACGATCCGGCAGACGAAAAGGAACAAAAAAAAGAAAAAATCGAACCCTATAAGAACGAACCGGGTGTTCCCCAGAAAGGCCCGCCAAATAAAATCAAAGTTTGAAAGCGAAGTATTTACAAGTAAACCGACCCCGTAGAAAGGCACTTCGCCAAGTTCTACAAATAAGATATCAATACGGCAGCACCATCGCCAAGGCATCCATTGTGTACTGTACAGTGGTCACATACTGGCTTTGTTGCCTGATTTCCAGCAGTTACAGCACTTACTTCGGTGTCATGAGAACACACTTCTAACTCGGAAGTTTCATTCGCACCATAAGAGATCGTGATGGTACTAAACATTGTGACACTCTGAAGCTTGATTTAGTACAGGAACCCACCTGGGAGAAGGTGGTCCTGCTATGGTGTTATTATGCATCGCGAACGTAAAGGGGTATTGCACTTAATACGGTAGCGAAAATTCTTCCCGTAGTATGCAATCTGTATATGTATGTATTTTTCTAGAATGAACTCGACACAACCTGTACCAAGCTCGCATGCAATTTCGCGTACACGCGCTATGGAACGTTTCCTTTGGCGACACCGTACCGCTTGTACCATTGTGCCACTTACAACAGTTATTCTCGTCAATCAACAGAACACCAACATGGCTACGATTTCTGTGTTTGCTTCGGTTAAACATTCGCCAGAATTTTCCCTGCTGGCAAGACGTCAACGCGTCCCATTAAGATCGTCTCTCTTGGCATGGCGTCGACCGACGAGCGCAAGTTCCACAATACCGTCAATACACGCGTTCTCCATCATCCGGACTCGCTGGTCGAATTACAGTTCGCCTTCGGCATCCTACGCAACGACCGTGCGACAAGCAACGGCTTGGGAGCCATTCTGGCCACTGGCCTGCCTGGGGTCACTTTTGTCGGGCAGCGTCCAGAAGCTGAAATCGTCGCCGCCCTTGTCGTCGTCACGAAGCGGTGTTTGTGGGGCGTATGGTATGCGATGCACACAGTGTATAACGCTACGTACATCCGTCAGCTGTATACGACGCCGGGCGCCTGACGTCCATTGAGGTCTCTACATCGCTCACATTCAGCTGAAAAATATTGGACGACGTGGACCGCCGCCGTGTCAGAACTATCGAGTGATAGCAGCAGCTGATATTGGGCAGGGCGATCAGCCTGAGATAGTGTTCATTTATAGAGAGAGGGAGAGAATATCAGACATGAAGTATCTGCGAGCCCTCCGAGCTGATGCGGTGCTGCGGCCCACTCTGCAATTGGTTCACCATGTCCTCAAGTTCTTGTACGGTTTGTGCGCTGCGTTCGAATTTGTGCGCAACGAGGTTCTTGTAGAAATGCAATGCAAATCCGGTGAAGAGCATCACGACAGGTATCAGAACGATGGTTCCTGGGGCAGTTTCAAGGAGGACGGAAGAACAAATACGTGGTTAGGAAAATAAACCCCATGAGGAAAACGGATGCGTCAAAAAAATAGAGTAACATATACCGTCTTAACAGATACCTAGTTTAGTCTTAAATCAACGTAATCGTCCTCGGCTTTGTTGTCGCTAAGAGTAAAATACATCTGACAACAATCACGAATCATATGAATAAACAACAACAATATTCCAATGGCAGCACTTGACTGCCCGCAGAAAAATACAGCCTGTCTTGTCCGTCAAAGTAATCGACGATTTAAGCTAAACCGGCTATTTGTCCGTCGTTGCGCATCTGAAATCTGCTCGGGGCTTTCCACATTCGACGCGCGATCTCTCTGCGCGTTCGCTGATCAAAATCGATTTTCAGTTTCTTCCAGTTTCAACCTCTGATCGAGCGCACTCAGATCGATATGCCAACTAACGTTCGAGGTAGGCTGCTCTTCCGCAGCCACTTCGTGTCGACGGTGATGGCCGACCCTTACCTGCCATTGCAGCTTTGAATGACACTTTAATGAACACGACCCAGCAGATGACAGCGATTTCCGCCATGAATAACAGGATGCCGAATACTGTGCTAAACGCCCAGGCCGCTTCGATGTAGAGGTGCATTTTGTCATGAGGCGACTCACTCACAGCAACGATGCCGATACCTCGTTCTGTTCAAACGCAGGGATCGGGACGGTGATTAGGGGGGGATGGCGAAATGAAAATCGCAGACGAACAACACACACACAAACCGAAATTGAGTTAGTCCGGTTCTGGACGGACGCCTTGATTAGTCGTTAACGGCAAGGAAAGTCGAAATGATGGATGAAGTCGATGGATGAAGTTACCTTGAAATGGACAGTGCTTCGGCGACGTTGTTCCCATTGTTACATAGCGAAATCAGAAAATTAGAAAGCCGTCGGTGTCGAGATGCTGTTGCAATTAGACGGATTTCCGTAAAGAAAAAAGAATGCGAATACGACCATTGAGACTGTCAGGTACGGTACACGCAATGTTCGCCGAGTATTTTACCTACACCAGACTGACTAACGTTGACGTACAGCCTTACTCTTGAATACGCTAATTACCGTACTTGTCGCTAGTAAGGAACCTCCATAGGAAGAGTCTTGCCGGTGTCGAAATCTCCTATGATTTGCTAGTGGTTTTTTATGGTGCCAACAACAACGTTTTTCATCTCTTCATATATAAATGAGTGTCTTGTCATTGTCGAAGCTAAGCCCAGTTTGCTATTTCGTGTTTTAATGCATATCCATAGTTAGTCCTCAACCTTCGCGGTATTTTGGAATGAACTGACTGCTAAGGCTGAGGCATATATATATATATATATACATACACACATATTTAAATAAGTTGGACCTACCCTGTAAGTTAGCTACCGCCTCAAGGTTTGGAAGAATGCAAGTGGAAATCATCAGAGCGAGCATGTGTACCGATACGAGCAATGTGGTACATACACAAAAGGCGATTAACAGGGGTTCAGGTATTCCTGCTGGCAAATTTATCTCCACCATGGCGACCTGAAAAGTAGGGTAATAGTAAATGCACAGAATCCTTATTTACTATCATTGCAAATCAACAACAACCTACAATAAGACGGATTTTCAGTGGAGCACATATTCACAAAAAACCCACACACACAAGTATAGTTAATCATTCTGGTCAATAACAAGTGCCATTTTAGAATAGATTCAACAGCATCTTTTTCTGAACTACAGACGTTGAACGTTTCGCGTTTTTCGCGGCAGAAGTCTCAAAGCTGTCGCATTCCAATATGAGCGAGTTCACAAAGACATCCAAGCATTCTTTACCATACGACCTACACATCAGACTTTATCCAGTGACGAGCACCAGTCACTAATTCAATATCACCATTCATTTCTTCTATATCCACTCACCATGGCGAAGCCGCTGAGCAGAGCAGAGGCCCTGGAGCTCGCTTTGAGCTTCGCGCGCGACAGGTACAACCTACGCAGATCTAGCCAGCCGACGTTGTTCTCCGGCTTCGACATCTCGCGAACTGCAGAGAATCGAGAGTGACATGGAAACGACGCTGATGAGTGGAAAGACACACATGCGCAGGACGGGTAGTGGTTGTTATGGTGGCTCAAGCAGGCTGAGTGGCTGGTGGGCAGCGGGCACTCCGGGTACAGTGGCTGGGTGGTGGGTGGGCCGTGGCAGCTGTCACAGGCGCAGTGCAGGGTCGAGTAGCTGGGTGGCGGGGAAATCTGGTGGGGGGTGTGTGGTTTTCCGGGTAGGTGCGACGGTGAAATCGGCAGAGGGTCGAGCGAGACGGCTGAAGGCCAAGCCGGCTGGCGGCCCCCGGAGCGACTCCCTTGGCGCTTGCCGGCGCTCTCAGCTAGGCTATTTCCGCCTCGGTTTCCTCGACCACTCTGCCCCATCATGATGTATCCCCACTCCACCTGTTCGTGGCCAAATACGTCAGCTCGCACAGAACGACACGTCCGATACGAGCCTGTCAAACGGTTCCTTAAAATGTCGCCACACGCCGAATTGTCACTGGTGCATTTTCACGTTTGCGTTTGTGATCTCTTTCGTAGGGGGAATATCTCACGTCACTAGACAACAACAAAAAAATCGTGCTCAACGCCGACGAGAGCGACTGCACCCATACATGCAGGACACTGCGACGAGGCGAAACGAAACACGAAAACGAGTTCGTTATCACATAGCGTCTCCGTCGGACTGCTTGAGCGGCCCTTGATCATAGACCGGTCTAACCTAGCAGATCAGTCGGCCGAGCTGATCAGCATTTGTAGACAACGATAACGGCTTTTTCATCTGACCATCCACCCGCGTCTGCTCAAATCATGGACGGGAGTCCGTCGGGAGGGATGGGGGGGGGATCAGAAGGCTGGACGAACGTGGTCAGATCTCTCGAGACGCCGACCGCGGTAACGCACGGCATCCAGCCATGGAATGGCTCTCCAACGCCCCACAACTCACAGCCGATTGCCGTTAACCGAATAATAACTACCCAACTTCGTCCAGCAGAAGTCGTGCCCGAGATGATTCAAGACGGGAGCCAAGAGGCTGCTTGATTGCGCTTCGGGTATCGCGGGTAACGGTAAACGGTTGTTTTTTTGTTCTGCAAGTTCTGCCGAAGAGCCGCGAAGCCGATGTGGGGCGCGCGCGCACACACACACAGACGCGGACACCGCCGCTTACATGCAAATGCATCCACTACCAGGCAGTTTGCGAGACTCAGTCGAGAAACGAAGACCAACTCCGATCGGCGAAGTCGGCCCGAGAATTACCCGCCTTTCTACAGCAGATGCAGACGAAGCCCGTCACCGGCGGGAGTCCATCGGCAGCAACGCCGGGTCGCCGGGATCAGACCTCACGCAGATCAGACCAGAGCAGACCCCGAGCGGAGCATCGCCAACGGCCAACTGAACGATCTCTCCGGGCACGAAATCAGTTCGTTGTTCGTACATCGACAGCGCGGACACATCGTCGCTCTGGAGGAAAACGCCATCTCTCGCAGCTGTCATTGGCTGGCGTAGTAGTCGTCGTCGGGGCGTCAACGGACGCTGCGGCCACGCAGTTGAGGGTAGGCAGAGGCAGCCAGTAACACTACGAAACCGTTTATTACCATTTTGTCGAGTGCTGTGGTCATCTCTAATGCGGAGGGGGGGGGAAGTCTGCTCGACTGCCTTCCAGCCAAATAGAAACCGTGACGGAAGATGCTTTCACTCTGAGGGAGCCAACAGGTGCTTAGGCGTTGTCGTTGTAAAATCCAAACGACGATGCTGTCATCTCTCCCTATGATTTGTCAGCGCGAAGTGAACGCCAGATCATTGTCAACGTGACAAAGTCTGGATGACGCTGTTGCCTTTTTGGGATCAATTTATTAGTGTCAGTTTGGAAGATAGTTAAGCGTTTGGACAGCAGAAAAGCGAACTGTCTCAGCTTTCAAAACGGTTCACGCCGAACGATTATTGTGCGCCTTTTCAATTTTTTTTAAGTGCAACGTGAATTTTTACGATATATATATATATATATATTTTTTTTTTTAGAACAACGCAGACAAACCTTACAGGGCGGACGCAAATTGACACGGCCTTCGCACTCGCAGTTTTGCCAATAGTACGGGTTCGATCCCCACCGTTGCACATTTACATTTTTGGGGTGATCTCCCCTGCGACGACGTAATGCGAAAAGCGCTACCCTGGATGGAGGGCTGATGGTCAGCCCTAAAAAAATTTATTAGATTTGTTAGTAAAGTGAACGAAGTTGGTTTTTTTCCATGATGTTATAAACTACGAACTCGTAAACAAGCATTGCTTCGATTTTTATTTGACTTTCACGCCCTGTCTGGCGAGTGCGTATTCGAACGTCGGTCTCTTCAACCCCTAATCATCATCCTGAGTGGACAACGCGCCTTTGCTGCACAACGAAGCGGCCCGCCTACCAAACGGCGACAGTAACTGTTCAGTCGTGTTGACAATTGCGACGTAACAACAAAGACGCCACCATCATCTCGTCATTCTGGGATTTTACAGACGGAAAAAGAAAAAAGAAGAAGGAGAGAGACCGCGGATGAGGTCAATACCGAGGATGGCGATGTAAGAAAGCGTCGCATCGTTCGTGGCCATTCGCCCAACGCAACCGGCGCCGGCCGAATGAGATTCTGGCACCGGCATCGGTTGCAACAACGCAACAGACGACGCAACGAAACTGAAGCGGTGGCGAGAGATGAAGACGCGCGAGGCGACGTGGCCCGAGGGGTGGCTGGTGGCCACCGCGGGTTTACGAGAACGGCGAAAAGCTCGCGGACGTCGGTGATGGCTGCGTGGAGCTTCTTCGGCAAAACGCGAAACACCCGGAGGAAAAAAAAAAGAACCATCGAAATGGTGGCGATGATAATGGCCATCCGAAGTGACTGCCGACAGTCGCTGAGTGCAGTCGTCGGTTAGACGAACCGGTTGACGGCACAGGAATTACCGCTGGCGTGGACGTCGTATAGCCATTGGCAGACACCCACATTTCGTCGACGTTCGTACGCGAAAATGTCTGTCGACGTGAGAGACGGTGAAGGTCTGTGGAACAACGCGAACGGATAGCTGCCGCTGTCTTCACGAGTTCGGCGAAGATGCCTCGGAACAGTTTCAATAGACAGGCGATGCTATATTCGCTATAAGACGATGTGGGACCAAATCACCTCTCGGGAGCGACATTTGACATTTGAGAACGAATTCCCAGTCGTTGGGGCAGTTTGTGCGGCGTTCAGGCGTTGCATTAAAGTTGCCAGATTTTTCTCGTTAGTTTACGGCCAAGAGAGAATCGATATGTGCTAATAATAATTATAATAATGATATTATTAATGATAAAGAGCGCCTACTACGCGAGTGCGCATCCTCGACTCGCCCACCCTCGAAGCTTCAGTCCGTTACTTCACTTTTGGCGAAAAACAGGATGTAGAGAAACTGCCAGTCGACATTCGGCTGTTCATTACACGTAGCGGTCACTCGAGATCGTCACGGTTTGCGTCGAAGCCAGCATCACTATGGGGGACTGGGGGTTATGAACGACGCCCCCGATCCGTCATTTGGTGTGTAAACGAACGAATAGCGAAACACCACTCACCTATTCCTCTGATCGACGCAAATCGATTCGAGTGACAACGGATCTCCTCGTCGCTAGCGGCGTAACGTTTTACGCCTGCGGCCAAATCATCAACGCTACGCCAATCCGCGCCATCGGCGAATTGCCGATGTCAACGCTCGGTCCAACAACAAAACGCCAATCCGACGCAGAGCAACGCAGCAGCGACACAACTGAAAATCGCACTGAGCAACGTCTTTTCTCGGTGCCGAGGATGTGGACGTTATTAACAGCCGAGAGACGCAATCTGAGCATCGGCAAAGCCGTCGCCATTGTTTGAGTGCGCGACACTGCTTGAGATCGTGCGCCGCGCGAATTCGTCTGCGAGTGACGACTCAGGCTAGATCAGAGTAGAACGTTGTTACGAATCAATATCATCGACCTGCGAAACGTTTACAGGCAAAGGGCACCGCTCACCGGCGTTGGGGTTCCGTCGGATCCTGGAGATCTACTCTCGGAACGGTTATGTGGCAGTTTTTGCGTGAAATGCGTCACCCAGCGAACACCGCGTTGAGAGTGTCCACCATTCTCAACGATGTGGCTGGCCGGCTTGTTCGTTGGCCTGATTTTATTCACCGATTCTTAACCAGGACCTCAACGTAGCTGCTTGGCGCTGTCGACGTTGAGCGACTGACTTGTCTACTCACACAGGCCGAATGGAGACCGTAGCCACAGGCTTACAGTCTTCGTTCAGTCGAGGCCTGTTAACGTCCGCCATTGCCGGAGCACAGAAGGGTCTCTGTATACCAATTTGTTGTTGCTGATTTTCTTTGCTTTCGTTTCGGAATGTAAAACGGTGTATTTGTGTGTGTGTATATATATATATATATATATATATATGTAAATATATATATATATACAGACATCTCCGGGACTGGTAGATACATTTCATGACTACGAGGTATCAAGCTCGGGGCGGCCTGGTAAATCCACACGTGCGCCTTGAGGCGACCGGTAAAGGAACCACGTAGAACATTCGAACTTTATCAAACGGCAAACCTAACAACGTAGATTATTAAAACTAAACAATTCCCAGGTCCACTTGACCACGGGTCGCTCGTCGAATTCGCCGAAATACTGTAGAATTCAAAACAACGTTTTCTGCCTAGGCTAGCTCGTCGGTAGAGATCTCATCGTTTCGCGGGCTAACCGTAAGCGGGAACATATGCTGACGTCGACGCACCTTTATGAACGTATAAACGATGCGAAAAGCCCCTGACCCAAACACACAAAAACTGCAACGCTCTTCTGAAATGTAGCCAATGAATGCCCCGCTGGATTTCAAATTAGCGCGGGCTGATCTTTCAGCTTCTCTGTTGCAGCCGATGCGCAGAGTTCAAACACCCGAGCAGCATCCGAACAAAAATCGAACGGCGGCGCGCCAGTGCAGAAGCGATCGAAAGTTATTTAGCGCAGTTTCAACTTTCAACTGACGTTTGCCCGTGTGATCGGGCGGTGGATGTTCACCGAACAAGGTTGGTGACACTTTTCCGGACAGGCGCACGCGAACCTTCTATTATGTTGCTAGGAAGTGATACACTTTGTTTTCACGGCGCAATTTGACGAACTCTCCGAAGGGCGGCAGGTAGAGCGTCCAGAGCAATCGTGTGTGTGTGTACGCGCATCGTGTGCGTGTCACTCATACAGTTACGTATGCACGTCACTATATCGCTGAGACAGTGCCGATTGCGTTATTTCTGTCGTCTATGTCGACACTGATAGACGGGAACGTTGGCGGCTGAAACTTGTGCAGACATAAACAACAGATTATCGGATAGGGCGCCATTACAGTCGCGGAGTAGCGGCTCCCACAGCTCCGTCAGAAAACACTGAAGTTAGCCGGCGAACTGCGTCTCGGTCATCCGTCCGCACAAGTTAGTGGCGCGTTCTAGTTGTAAGTTGTTGAAGATCGAGTCTCGTGTGCTAAAACGAACATTGTCGTTACGAACGCTACGCACTCACTATTCGAATAACGACTGGTGAGACATGAAAGGACAGACGTCGAATAGTTAGTTCTCTCGAGCGAGAAAGACGTGAATGTTGCAAAGGAAAAGAGAATTTGGACACACTTTTGAATAAAAAAAAAATGCTATCCTCAGTGTTCGGAGAAGTGAAGTGCTTAATAAGTTATGCGGGGTCCACACTGGCTGCAGTTCAAAGTTTTGGTTTAGCACGAACGAAAGTTTTGCTCTTGTACTTTCCACGTGTGGATGTCCATTTACATCCAATCATCTAAGAGCATAAGCAGGCGTGTTTTTGTGTAACTAGTCGGTTTCACACTTTTTAGGGTCATAAGCGTTTTTTTCCCTCCACAACCAAGTCAAAGAACAAAAGTTTCATACATTGCTACATATATATATATATATATATATATATATATATATATATA
>MNPL01018122.1:47489-59676 GCA_002081605.1 Tropilaelaps mercedesae | reverse complement strand
TATATATATACATATATATATATATATATATATATATATATATACGTAGTAATATCAACATATAACATTAATAGTACCATCGCTACGATTAATATGATTATTATGATTCTATTGCTATATATAATAATATTATACATATTAAATTTATTATTGCCATCTTTAAATAGTGGTATAAGTGAAAGCCATCTGGGAGATAATATTGAAAATGAAGTACGGAATAATAATTATTATATTAAATATATAAATAAAATAATCGTGAATAACAGATGTTGGATTGACGATAAATCGAGTAAGACATGCGCGAAATCACTGTGGCAGTGCTATATGTGACAATGGTTGCATAGTTATTATTCTAGCCACTCTTATCACCGACATTATTATCATTATCACTGTTCGTACGAAAAACGACGACATCAAAAATCATCGCTCTTTTGCTAGCGGTCGACCATGTAATCGATATACAACAAAAACATGTACACGTCTACACATCTATACATAATTATAATATATCATCCACGTACGGCTCGATGTGGATCTGTGTCGAAATAATTCGCTGTCGCTGTGTCCTCCTCATCATCAAGTCTTTGTTTTCGATTTGTAAGACCAAGATTTTATGAACTGTTACCTGCTATTATGACCATCGCAAACAAAAACATGGGACAAACAAAAATATGGCGGAAAAATGCAACGTTTGTTTAGGTTTTTTCTGTTTTGAAAGAAAAATGGTTTAGCCAAATCAACGCGCTCAGCGTGCGTTAAGTAGACCTATGCGTGATGCATGCACTCCCATTAGCAGTACAGTGCACGTTCGAACCACATCGGCTGTCCTGGCGAGAAAAACCGAACCGGACCGATCGAACGCCTACGAGGAATCGCCTACTGAACGAACTGCACACCTAATGCAAGCGAAGGGCAACTACCAGCCACGGTTCGCATGCCAGTTTTTGCTTCCCGGTGTAATCGGATTGACGAATGCGTCGTTGTGTAGCCAAGCTAACTCAATTGGATCGGCTTGGTTACTCTGTGAAGCACATCCCGCAGACAGAATTCTTTATATCTTTATGAATCGTTTGTCGACCTTTCCGTCATCAGCCATTCTGCAATCTCGCGTTTTTGTACGCTTTTTCCCCACTTTTGCAACGATAACCAATCATCCGAACAAAGCATGTGTAAAATGCATCGAATGGAATGCGCGGCGCTCGCAGCCACAGCGAGAAAAATCAGTGTTGTTCGCAGGTACCAGTCATGTGTTGCGAGCATTGTACCCAAAACCCTGTTTATATACTGATGTACACCTGTGATGAAAAAAGAGGCGCAGCCTGCCCGTCAAGTGTTTTGTACCTATATGCATAAATCAGACTAATACGCCCTCCGAGTAGATATATGAAAATCACGCTGTAATTTTCATAATTCTGGTCATACTAGCGCCTTGGCAACTAATCGTAAGCAATGATCGCAGTACCAATGATATTAAAATGTGGCTGTAACGGTAATTCATGACGAATTCACATAAATCAGTATATGGATTGATCGGTGACACAAAGTCAAAGCGCCTCTATCATGTGTGTCCGTGTGTGGCGTGTTTGTGTGCTTCTGTTTGATTCGCAAGCAAAGAAACGAAACAAGTCAAGATATAAGATGGCAGTTTGCCTGGCGTGTTATAATACAAGGCCAATACTGTGCCAGCGAGAGAGTATAGACAGAGAGAGAGAAAATCAGAGGAAGCAAAAGAATAGTGTGCGCCCACACAGAATGAGAATAAGCACCGTGAATCGATAAACTAGGCTGACCTAAATTACAAGCACTTCTTGGAATGTTTCACAAGGTTCCCTTTGATTTCAGACTGTTGAACACACGGTAGAAGCACGCATGCAAAACGAGAGTACAAGTAAAACTAAAAATACTGTAGGCCCCATAAACATCGACCCGATGCTTTAATGACAAGTGGGTGTCTGTGTATAGGGGACTCGCAACCTACGGTTGTAAACATTTAGGGGTGTAAGCAGACGAGGCAAAAAGAAAATAAAAGTAAACAGTGTTCTGCTGGCGTGATCGGTGTTCAACAGCAGCTTCGGAATGTAGGACTATTATATTACTATCTACTACAACAATAATAATACTAATAATAATGAAATGTGTGTAACTATTGTACTACGGCGAAACGAAATGCCACAGAAGCGACAGCAGGAGTCGATACAGCAAGTAGGCCAGTCATGGTAGAGGACGACGCAATGGAAAAAGATTATTATGAAGACAGGTTACGTAGAGCAAGGCTGAGAGCATTTGAGGCGACAGAGGGAGGTTTATTCTTATTGTGATTATTATAATAATTGCTATTACAATTATTATTATTATAATAAAGCAACCAGATGAGAAAATAAAATACTAGTCAGTTTTTGGCAATAGATAGAATAATGCCAAGGCACTTAGGCCGAGGGAATAGTGCCGACTTGTTAGAACACGTAGGTAGCCTCAAAGGCCATAAATATGATTGATCGAATCACTGTGTGTGCAACAGCGGGAAGGGTCCCCAAAAATACCCATCTATTTAAGGACTTCATCTATTCTTCCTCTGCGGTACAGCCGAGAATGGATCCCAAATTGAAGCCAGTTTTATCAACGCATATTGAAAAATGCTTGAGATAATATTCCCAGGCAGACTGACGCGCTCCTGTTGGACTCGATCCTTTCTAGATACAATCGCCCTATGCCCGGAGGTCTGGCGCAGCGAGCGACTCTTCTGGACCGCTTGCACCGAGCGGTCAGCGTCCATCGGTAGCATTCTAAGCTATATTCGCCCATACAAACACACACACGAACATCTACATTGCACCTTGACACGTCCAAATGGCCATGTCCAGTTATTTAGGTGTCGGCGACTTGCGTTATCTGATTACCTGTGCTCGACATATCTGTCCACCCTGGTACACTATAGGCGGCCCAGGGTGAAACAACTTTGTATCGTCGTGTTGACGTTGAGCGTGCGGACAAAGAGCGCTGGCGTCCGGCAAACTCCTAGTGCCCATAGAGAGCCAGCCAGTGATCGAGCAGTGTGGGTTGCTGCACGGTGGTGTAAAACGGCATTGAGTTTAGCATAGCCACCGTTTGTCATGCCGCTGCTTCGAGTGGAAAAAGAGATTTGCAGATTCTTCTATTGCCCGAAGCACGAACGTATTGCGCGGGCGCCCCGAAGAACCGGCCGCCAGTGACATAGAGGGGGCAGCGCTGAACGGCCCGCGGTGAGACAATCGTACGTGTTGAATACAACTTATTGGCGCCCAAAATCGACAGACGCTCCTTTGTCGTCCACTTGGTGTGTGTCACCTCACGCCGGGCTCCGGGGGTCAGATGACCCTCGACCTGTTGTTATTGCATTTGCACTGTGCGCCTATATCGCTGCTGGAGACATATTTGTCAAAGGAAAGTGTAAACCACAGCTTTCTCTTTATTGTACGAACTCCTAAGTGAACGAACGTTTCGCACGGAAGCGACAGTAGGCGCAGTCGCGTACAGCTATCGTTAAACTCGGTCACCACGGCAGTATTCGTACATCGATGCAGTATGAGGTATTACAAGCGCCGAAGCAAAATACGGGTGAGTGCCGTGCCCGCTGGCGAACGCATCTGCTTACGAACGCTTGGCGTAATAACGGCTTATCAGTCCGTTTTACGTAGAACTTCTACGCTACATTATTCACTCAAGTTTTTCTCCGCCGTTGCTGAAACACGCAGCGGTTTTTGGTTGAAATTTGATCAACCTTTTTTTAATACGTTTCTACAAACACTATCATACACGTCTAATACGTCCTAATGTTCTGCTAACGAAAAATTTCGGGAAGACGCTTAGAACCGTCGCCCTCATATTCATTCTGTCGAGATGAAGAAATCTAATACGGCCACGACAAAATGTAGCCGATTTGTTTCGGTAAACTCGCATAACGACATTTTTTTCTAGAGAACGGTGCCTGGCCGGCGTTCCTAGGCAAACGGTACCTTGTATGATTCCCTTCTTATGTGCAGGCTGCCCTGTGGGCTGGGTATCCTTTCCTGTATTGTACGGTGGCCTTTCCCCCGGCGATAAAATCCGAATTAGTCTTTTCTTTTAAAGGGCAGTTTTCCTTCTAAGCTGTTGCTAAATACAACATGTTGATAACGCTCGTCGCTTGAATTCTACACAGGTCGACGCGCACATAAACAACAAACAGGTGGATTAGAGTGGAATATCAGGCCCTGCAAACAGGGCCAGTTCGTCCGCAGGACAAGGTCTTTTTCCGTAGTCCTGATAAAAATAGTCAAACACGAATACCGTCGCATTTCCGGCTCGTTCGCATTGGACCAAGGCTGGACCTTCCTGCTGATGCTGCACCAGCTACAGCTGCAGCAATATCAACATTGACCAACGTCTGCCGCCTGGCGACTCACTGGCGCCAGCCGTTTTTGGGTTAGAGATCGCCAGGTTCGAAATGTGTCCGCCTAATCTTTACAGCATCTCGCCTTTACCACTCGCTATATGACTCTTATTATTAAAAAAAACGAATAAGCAGCACGCATTTTGTGTACATGATGGCAGACCTGTTGCCATGAACAAAGCATGACCAAGCCGTTCTGTCTCGATACTATTTCGCCTATTTGCGCCGTTTCTCAGTTGCATCGGACGATTCTTCGCTTAGGCAAAAGTCAGGCGCTTAGGTAATTCACTTCAAGGGAAAAGATTGCGGTCACGCGAATGGTTTCGTGTCAGCAGCTTGCAATCAGTATATACACATCATCATCTAGGAAGTGCCACGCAGCACGTGCTGTAACTCACAATGCCTTGCAAAAACAGCTTCTCTAACATGGCGGGAAATAGGGGCTGCGTACATACAAACATAAAACACTCTGAACATGTGCTAAGTTGTAATTGGTTTTGATCAAAATAGCCAATAATGTTCGCTCTACGAAATTAGTTGGATCAGTTAGTAGATTATGGGCTTATGTGGACCTGCATGTTTTTATGAGGATATTCTGCTTGTTGCTTTGCACTATTCTTATTTTGATAAAATATAATAGAAATTTACGCAGCACGCAAGCGCTGTCTATTACTGGAATTTAGAGCCACTTGTTCCTCTTATCCTCCTATCCTGTAACAGATCGCCGCCATTGTTAGCAAGCAAGACTCGAGAGAAATTAAGTTTTTCTTAAAATCCGTTTAAGTAATTATATTCTCTCGAATACGGCACGAAAATATAGACGAAATATAATAAGACGAAATTTAAGACGAAAAGAGTTGTACGACAGACTATTTTTTAAACACGGCTATTGATCTGTGAATAGCTATATATCTACAAATACATATGCAAAACTATCAATATATATATATATATATTAATAGTTGCTGGTTTCTTCTACCTGCCCATGTTTGTCTGGTTTACCGAATACAAACCTATGGCAAATAATAATTATGCAAAGAAATTAATTTTTATTGCTAAGCAAGTGCTTTGGTGCCAACGTTACTTGGCACCACTGTCACCGATATGGCTACGTTTTGCGATAATGGCTTGTATGCAAACGACGCAGAAAACAGCAAAATGACACAAAGCAAATCAAGCAGCATGTTCTTTTACAAAGTACATATTCGACAAATTGAGTTCATGCAATTCACACTTGTCGGACAATTTGGCCGGCGACGACCGCGAATACAGACCCATCCTACGTCGTCCTACGCCAAGGCGGACCTACACGACTACTGACTGAGATTAAACGGAGAGCACTGCTCCAAGCAGCGACATCCAACCAGAAAGTGCGGTTGAAACAGTTAGGAGGAAAAACAACAATTTCACCAGCGAGGGTGAGTGCCTGTCGAGCCAACGTCGTATTCACGTTAGCTACGCCCTGGGGTGTCAGGTGTCGGTCAGTGCCGGTGACTGTGTTTTCTTGGCAAGGCGTAATGCTACGATGAGATATGCTTGAGATGGAACGAATCGCGCCGTTAACGTTGGCTGCAGCTGTGGCTTCGAGGGAATGTTTGCTGTTGGTAGAACTGAAAGGTGTCGGGCCTTGTTCGAGTTGGCACACGTCTACGGTCGAGTACGCTGGGCGCCGTCGTACGCCGCATACAGATAATTGTTTTCGTGGCGTTGTGGACGATTATGCCAAGTCTACTGGACAAGACATAATAGTAGTAGTAGTAAATCGCAAAAATGGTAACCTCTGCCAGTTTATAGTGCCGTTGGCTGTCTGTCACCGGGTCAATGTCACGACAGCCTTGCCATGAGGGCTGTGTTTTTGTCGTTGTTCTGTTGTCGGTGTACGACATTGTGATACTCTCGTGAACCGCCGGTGATTAGTACACTGATAAAAAATATCACTTGCTCTATTGCTAGCAAATAATCCGGTGCATAAAGTAAAAACAATGCTTGCTTTGGTCGTCTGAAACTCACAAGACGGCTGTGTCTCACAATACTCGGCGGGCTGTTACAGCACGGTAGGACCCCTACTCGCTGCCAGAGGTGTTAAGCCCATATGAATCACAGGACGACCTTCTACTCGATCAGACTAACGTTAGAACGCACACGTACACGCGCACAACACTTGACAAACGCACACCGAGCAAACTATCGATTGCCCTTTACAATGAAACTAGTGACAGCAGATATATTAATACTGGCAGTTCAGCTATGTGAAGAATGTATTTTCTTTTCAGAGTTTAATTTCTTTGTAGTCTGCCGATTACGAGTAAGACTGATTTACCTGCTTTTGAGCCACTTAGGTCGACCAACTATCACAATCGGCGCACTTGAGAAGTGGCGGAAAGTCATATACGAACGACGAAAAGAACGCCATTCCTGGGAAACCACGTACACGTCACAGCTAAAGAATGCGGTGAGACGACAGTCGTTCAGATAACATGCGCTCAGGGGAAGACAGTTCTTCAGTCTTCACAAAGAGATGCTTAAATAGTGTCTATTTATGCGCCAAGCCCTGCATTCTACAGCACTCGCAGCACTGAGCAATGAGGCGCGCGTCGTCATATGAAACTTTTGAGAAGCAAAATAAACGACGGCACTTGGCGGCACTTACAAAGTCTGTTCGAGTTGTTTCGCTGAAATTTTACTCTTTCAACTAGAAAATGTCACCATTTTACTTGAATCCAAGCGGCACTGCATCATAATCGATAAAATTTACAAAAAACTTTGCTTTTAGTCTGTGTCATTTTTGACTAAAAAATGGTCAGATTAAAAAACGACAGCGACATCGTTTCCAGCAGGATACAATGGTCATTACAGGGTGTTTAAGCCGCACAGCACAAATGGTTCTAGGTTGATAACTTACCCGCAAATCGATTGCGACATTATCTCGCCCTGCTGGCACCGCATTGTTGACACCACGGAAATTCTAGACAATAAAAAATATGTCTGCACTGAATGCTCGAACTTCTCGAGTAGACAGATCAGACAGCGAATTTGAACCGATTAACTTTTGCTCGAGAATCGTCTGAGCGGCTTCATGAGAGCCAAATCGCCACCAACCGACGAAGAAAACTAAATTTCCCATCATCAAATCTAAGCACAGTGAGCCACCGGCCCGGCTGCTTTTGCCGGGGTCCGTTCAACACCATATCTGCTTAGAGGCTTATTCAGTTCATTCACAGAAGGCGCTTCGTGGGTGAATCCCGAGAGCAATGACGTACTCCGATCAGAGGCTGTTTGAATCATCTGGCCTCCTGCTGCAAATAGATGGGAACCGGCCCTTATAAAGAGAAGGTCGGTCCAAAAGAGAACGTTGTCTCGCCAACTCGCACGTTTTAGCCGATAGTACTTTATGCTGTATTTTATAGCCGATTTTTCTGCCTCATCGGTAGCTGTTTGAGCTTTACAGAAGCAGGAAGAAAGCGTCACCAATTGCTAAGAATGGCTGCGGTGCAGTCTTGACAGGAGCGCGCGAAAACAAAGACCATACCACGTGGTGTTAAATTCATTTCGTAGATAGCGGACGCGTTCAGTACAATTATTGATACATAATAATATATATCATTGAAAGGTGAAATTTCACCTTTAATTTAATGCTTCGTTGCAAAAAATACAAAGAGAACTATTAAATGATTGCTTAACTTCATTGTGATAATATTCACTAAACGATTCCTCGGTTGACGTCATACCATTGAAAACTAAAGACATGCTCGCTTTCGGTCTTTAGCCGTTCTTCTGCTCTTTCGTCCATTGTTTCCATCCTCGATTTCACTTTGGGCAATGTGGGATTCTCGCACATGCCGGATACGTAGACGTTGCCGCTTTAGCACCGCGTGTGGCCGACGTAAACACCTCTACGACGTTCTGCGTTGCCGAACTGGGCCGACACAACCGGCGGCGGTGTATTTCAGTCGGGCAAAAAAAACCTATAAGGCCTACATCGACAAGGTCAACACTTCCATCACTTGTGGTGTTTCAGTTTTATTCGTATTTGTTCTTCGACGACTGGGACGCTTATGTGAAACGCATTTAACCAACAGGGAACAGGCTATGGGAAACCACGTTAACCGGTCTACACGACACGTGAGCACATCTCGGAACATGAATGACTGGCATTGTACGCGTACGCACACAGATTCGCTCTGGCTTCGTCCGTGCTGGGCCAAGTTACGCGCCAATCCGAGACGTGGGACTTTCTCTATCGCTGGGCGACGGCCCAATGCCCGAAGCTATGCCCCAATGCTCCGAGCAGGCTCGTTTGAAATGGACGTGTACACGTCTCCAGTCGGCGACGGCCATCAACGGTCGACTCAACAACCCGAGCAATCCAGTTCAGTTGAACGCCGTGACGCCGGTGACGTGACGCCGGTATCAATCACGTAAACGCCACGGCATATGTGTACACGCTATACGCAGCGGTGTAGCCTTCCGTCATAGAACGGCGGAATGGGCACGTTTCGAATTGCTGCTTATTGTTGCTGTCGTTTTTGCTATTGTTGTTGTTGTTGCGCTTGCTATAGCATCATTTGTTGTTTTCTTCTACGAGGTTTTCTGTTATGAGTATTCGTGACGGTTCTTCGTCTAAGCGGAAAATGTATAGGGAGGTCCTGGATGGCCAGTGTCAAATCAATTTAAGGAGAATGTTGGCCAACGCCTTCCGAATCATCGTCGCAGGGCAGAATGACCATCAAGGGAACAAACTTCGTCGCGATAGAATCAGCCCCATTCAGCGATGGACAAACGAGTCCAGCCCGGACGCGCGCGCGCGCGCCAGCTTTTTTACAGGATGGCAGGAATTGTTCAGTTGGGGTCATGCCCCGTCGCCAACGGGCGGGACTCCGCTCATCCGGCACACCGACGCTTGCGAAGAGCCGTAGGGACGTCCAGAAAATAGAAAAAAGGTGTTTTTTGACAAAAAAAAAAAAAGAACAGAAAAATAGAAAAGCTTAGAAAACGTTTGCGGATGCTTAAAATTGCGACGCGTACGACTGCACTGAGGTCTGGTGCGAAGTGTTTAACCTGCATAGTCAAAGTAGCACAGCCGCATGTCCGAACGAATGATGAAGGGTCGTTGATCAGATGTTTCGGGGAAGGGGACGCTACTGAGATGGTATAGACGATCTTTCAGTCAAATAGGATTAACAGAACAATGTAAAATGGCACGTTGCGTGCCACTGAGCATGTAAACCGTCGGTCTGACTTTTTTTCTGTGAAAAACATACTTCGTCGACATGTAGCTTGAAACGGTCATGCAAATCGGCTTTGACATCTTTTATAATGAACTGACGAGAGCCGATGAATTACATTAGATGTGATAGGTTGATTAGGCGTAATGAGTACGCACACTAATTTTTAAAATTCTAGAAATCTAGACGATATGTTTAGATTTTTTTTAACATTAATTTCATTTTGATAACAAGAATATCGCGCGTATCAATTGGAGGCACTGACTTCTTGTTTTGCAAGCAAAGACAAGTTCTTCCAAACTAGTGAAAAAACTACACAGAAATTCAGTATTTATTCGAGGACAATAACCATGCGATCTGGCAATCGAAAAAACTAGCATTTTATCGCACGAGTTTCAGAACGTAGACCGTTTTGCTCTTATTGTGTTGATAATGTGATTGAGACTTCTGCCTAGTTCTCATTAGAATAAACTCCTAGACGATTTCAAAATTAGCGCGCGTTTTTAAGTCTGCGATGACCCTTCACGAAGCACTATGTAGATGTATTTTTCATCATAGAAAATAATATGATGCAAATTTTATCACTTTCTCTGATACCATATTAGATGTTCTGTTTTCGAACAATCAGGGTTCAACCGGAATCGAGTTCCTTTGTGCCTTCAAGCAGCCCGTTTCAATTTGAGCTTCCTTCGCTGTTGTGACCTCAACTGTCGCTGGATCATTTTTTTGTTGTCGAACTATTATACCACATTGTCGAATTTGGGACTCTAAAATGTGGGAAAAAACCGAGCGACTGGTCCTGCTTGAGTTGCACCTCCCGTGCCCCTACAGATTCGGCTCTGGTTGTTCGATCCACGATATTGATGCTCTTTCGCACCTCTTTTGGTGCCACCAGCCAATTCAAATCCGATAGGTGTGTCCCCTGTTTCTAGCGCCTGTCTGTGTCTGTGTGAGTGTTCTCATACGACAACACCGCTGTACACGATAGGATAGGACCATTGCAGAAAACGGACGAAGGAGCAGCATGAGAGGGTACGCGGTAGAATTTCGAAATATCCCAACACATCTTATGGCCCTCGCCCATGTTTTCGGAACTGGCCGGCGCCCGCATCCATTAGCTCTCTGGGTTCGCTGCGGCTCGGTCTCTTTGCTTCGCTCGATCTCTCGCTCTATATCGCATTCTACATCTGCACCTCTCTCTCTGTGTCGCTCCCTTTCTCTACTGTCTCTCACTTCGTCTGGCCGCGCTGTGTGGCTGTAGCAGAAGAATCGGGCTGGTCAGAGCCAGTGTGTTGTAGTCTGCCTAGAGCCAAGCTCATCGAGCCAAAGCAGTCGAAGCCGCCAGAGTCACCGCCGCCCCACCGAGGTCCGGCAACGTCTCCACGCCGATCGCTCGTGTGGCGAGCGACAAGAACGCCCCTGGAAGACGAAGACTCCCTACTCCCTAGCTGTCCGCCTCCCCTAACACGGACCTTCGGAAACATCCAAACGACGCTGCTGGCAAGCAAAACAGCGACAAGATCGGCTCTCGACAACAACAACAACACCCATCCAGCCAGCCGAAGACTGTTCCTGTGATCTTCTTCTCGGTCAACGGCGCTCATCTCGAACGGATGCTGGCGGACGGCCGAGCAAGTGGACGCCCATTGTCGACGGCGTATTTCGATTGAGCTCGATTCGCTGGATGGGTAGGCGGCGGCGGCCAACGGATGGCGCCGATTCGCTGAGGGTGAGAACCTCTGTCGACGAGGCCAGACAGCATCAACGGCCCAGTCGAGTGTTCGATATCGAGAAACGCCCCCATCCGTGACACGTCCAACGGAGCGCGGCACAGTCCGCGCACGAGTTTGGAGCTACGCGCGCTCCGGCCAGCCTCCGTGAGCGCGTCGGTGACGCGGACAGCGACGCTTCTTCATTTTTGCGGCGGCGCCGCCGTCGTCGGCGCCCCAAGTGAAGGAGGGCGCACAACACGGACGAGTGAAGTATCAACACGGAAAACAGAATACGAGATTGGTCAGACGATATTTCGGCATTTTGGATGATCATCGTCGTATGTCGATATCGACTCGATCGAGGCGGCGTGTTTTTTGACGCCGCTCATTGACCTGTGCGGAGCAGATGTGATTCATGTGAACCGTTTGCGTAGTCGCCATTGTCACTCCGCACACACGCACACACACAACACTCAGTTCCAATATCTGACGGCGAACTTCCGAAACGCATTGGGTGGTGGTGGTGGCCTGAACGCGTAAATATTGTTTTAGGTCCGCTCTCTGTGGCCAGCCGGTGCCGATTCGAGTGTTGACGGGGTCACTCCATCGAAACTCCGTCGGGTGTTTGTTTGTTTGTGGGTGTCTGTGTGTGTGTGTGTGTGTGTGTGTGTGTGTGGTCGTTAGCAGTCGTGTGTTCTGTCTCGCGCCAGTTGTTTGTCCTGGACCGGCCGTCGTGCAGGGTAGATCGAGTCCGGCCGCCAGCTTGATATTGGCGTGGTGTGGTCTGTTCATTTTTGCAAACGTTATTTGTCTCAGCCGCATGTCGACGTCGCCGCCGCCAC
>MNPL01018122.1:29243-46827 GCA_002081605.1 Tropilaelaps mercedesae | reverse complement strand
GCGACGGCCGCCTCGAGCGTTCTGGCAAGAGAGGGCATTAGCGTCCGCTGAACGCCTGCTGCTGCTGCTGATGCTGCTGCGCTGGTCGCCGCCGGTAGCGACACAAGATTCTGGCGGCTGCAGCGCCAACGCTTGCGGACGATTTGGTCTGTCCGTGTGTTGAGGGCGAACAGCGCCGGTGTCCGGACAGGCGTAGACCACGGGTCAGGTTCTCAGGGCCTGGCGCCCGAACGCTGGCGAAACCCCGGTCGGACGGAGAGAACTTCGCGCCGCAGCAGACACTTCTCGTGGCCGTACCTTTCCCCGATGTCTCCACCAACTGTCGTTATGGGACGGTCCTGCCTGTACGGGCGCTCGTGTAGCTGCCACCGCTGACAAAGCGGCGGCGACGACGACGACGACGACGACGACGACGACGACAGTAGAGTTCGTAGCGCAACAACACCCCGAACAGGACACCCACCCCGATTGGCTCAAGACGCAGGACAACGTCGAACGGAGCGGACTGGCACGGGCATCGCAGGCAACAGCGGCAGAGAAACGCCAGCAGAAGAACACTCCACTGCGAGTGGCATGCCAGCGAAACATGCACGGCCGAAGCAGATGTTAGAGGCGTGGTCGAACGTCGATGAAGTTCGGGAAATTATTCTCGAGGTCGGTGAGTTCGACGGGAGTTCAGCGGTGCTTCGGCACTTCGCCGGGACAGTGTCGGCTGGCGAGGAATGAGAGCCACGAGGCTTCAGAAGACACACGTTGGACTATCGCCTCCTCGGACTCGGGTGAGCAGGACGCAGGACGGCGAAGAAGGCCGACCGGCGTTTGTGTGCCGTGAGGTGAGATTTGAGAGAAATTCTCGTGCGGCATACACGGTCAGGTGCTAGTCCGGTGGACCACTCACCCGATAGGCATTGGCGTCCACGCCCGGCGCCGCCGCAACGTCAACCCCCAACTGCGGCCGCCCCGGTGGGGCGTTCACTTCGTCGATTCGGTGTTGTTCTTCATCTGGCCGATCGCCACGTTCCCCGATGAAATTGTGGTCAGACTGTGTCCGTCCGCATTGTCAGTGCGTTACTTCAATGGCCATGCTCAAGGTGGTGTCGCGTGCAAACGCCAGCTGCATACACTGCAGCAGGCTGGACAATGTGATATAATGTGAGAGTAGTGTGATATGGAAGCAGCGATCAGGATCTAGAGAAATCTGAGCCGAGCCACGCGCGATTCGCGTGCAGGACCATCCAGGTTATATCCTCTGCGTGCCGACGAAACATCGCATTTCCAATAGGCGTCCTGCTTGTGGAGAGAGCGCCGAATAGCGAAACACGACGGACACATCCAGCAAACGGTTACTCCGTAACGGCGAGAAGATGCTGATTCTGACGTTTCGACGGTGCGGTCCTCTGGTGGCCTCGTCAGTTCATGTCGTATCTGGGGTCGTTCCGTTCGTCAGAGACTGGCAGCTCCGCCTGAAGCTCGACAGCATCGAAGGCAGTAGCATGACGAACTCGGTCGACGACATCCACTGCTCACGCAGTGCTCCGCAGAGGAGGATTCGGTAACATGTGAACGTGGACAAATTCGTAATGATCTCTGTCTCTCGCCTCTTGACGAGCAAACGCTAAAACACACACACACACACACACAACAGCGGCCGGTAATACATGACGAGTGCACCGAAATAACGGCAGAAAAACAAAAACAGAAAAATCTCCGTCAACCCAGACCAGCCATCTTCCGGCCGCAGTCGGCGCAGTGTCAGCGTCGAGACGCAACAGAGCAGCAACGTAACGTCTACGCAGCCCGACATTCGACTTCCCCCTTGTTCTTCCGTTTTGTCTAACGCCAATCACTCAACCCCATTCAGCCGAATTCGTTCGCACCCTCCATCACCGAGTTCATCACCAGACGATTTCGACGAAGCTGCCAAGGCCGGCGGATGGGGACCGTGCCAATGGCGATATTCTTCACTCCTCCCGTCCGCGGGTCTGCTTTTCTCTGTTTGTTTTTCCTGTGGCGACACACAAGCCGGCGTCAACTCAACTACACCAGGAGATGAAGCAGCCAACCAACTAGAAAACCGATTAGTCCAGATAGAACAGACTGGATAAAGCGATTGACGGTCCGCTTCGTTCTTGACGTTAGAACGCTGCCGTTGTATTGCTGGAGCTCTAGTGCCACTCGTTTTTAGCATCCGTTCAACTGCGACGTAGATGCGTGCCCGCACGAATCTACCGAGCACGGCCCCATACAGCGTCCGTTGTACGGGCTGATATCTTTCAACATCCAACATCAACAACAACCGGTGACAACACGAACGACGACAGCAGAAGCAGCAGCAGCAACGGCTGTAAAGCCGGGTCAAGTAGAAGCTATCGGGGATGTCGCCGATAACGACGGCGTGATAAAAATAATAAACGAAGTCGTATAATAACGCAATATGCACGACAAGATGACGCGAGACGTTTAACGAGCTCAACATATTTGCCCGATGAGAACATCATCAGCGTTCAGCTAGCGGAACGCACACGTATTGGCCGTCGATATTTGTTTAACGTAGGAAGATAATGTCTGACCAACGAGTCTATGCGGCCAGCGGCAACCCCTCAGGGTCCGCAGCGGCGGTTTCGACCTTTCCAGCACCGGGAAGTGTCTCTGGGGTTGCGACACCCGGGGGTCCATCAGGCGCCGGACAGCCGGCGACGTCCGCCATCGCCATAGCGTCTACGTCGACGACGCCGACCGCGACGCCGTCCTCTTCTTCATCGGCGACCTCAACCGCTGCTGCTGCGCACGGATCGGCGTCCGGATTGAGCAGCAGCATTGGAAGTGCAAGTGTAAATGCATGTGGCGGGTTGCAGTATTCGCCGGGGGGAGCAGGTCAGGGCGTCTTCAGCGATCGTCTGGTCCGACCCCCTGAGCCGGCACCCATCGCCCGGAGCGCGTCCGAGTCCGGAATCAGAAAGAGAAGCCTCACGCTTAGTCTTAACTTCTCCAACGTAGTACAACTCAAGGTAGGCAAAAACAACATCGAGTTTGTTCGGTATTCGGAGCGAATCGGTCGTTGCATGTCGACGTCGTGTAGGGGATAGAATGTCATGGCTATGAGAGGCTTGTTTGCCATTTTATTGTCCGTTACTGGGGTATATGATTGTCGGTGGATTTGTTCATGGAAACTGTTGTGGTCTCGTCGTCATCGTTGCATGACAAAAAGCCACACGTCGAACCTCGTGTTTTTGCGCTTGACCGCCGCTTGAGGAGCGCATGACAACGTTCGATGTTTGTGCGCGTCTGGTGGATACATGGCGTTAAGTGCTTGCAATTGTTGGTTCCTTTTAGTGTGTTTTTTATTGACGATCCTTCTGCGCATCAGACGCACTTCGGAACTCAGGTGTGCGCTGTTTTCGAATGCAACAGCAGCGTCCGTAGAGTCCAGAGGGAAGCCAGGCAAACTCTTCCGGGGCCTGTACATACGACGCGCATACTCCGAGAGCGGCGATCCGCCATTTTTAGGGACAGATCGTTCGAAACGTTTACTTCAGGCCATCGATCTCTGCCATCGGTCTCGGATAACTCTTTCCGAGCCATCGCTGGTCAGTTATCCCCCGGCGTGCGTTGCTCGACACCTGGCACTGCCAGGAATAGTTAATTAGTGCATAGACGCATTCGGCTGTGCCCCGACCATAGAGCCGCTGCATCATCGCCACAGCGTCAGACTCGCTCTTCACTGAACGAGTCTTCTATCTAGCACAGGCGGTACCGTCATTTCAAATAGAACCCGAACAAAACACCCGAAGAGAGTAGTAGAGTTTTGCAACTCTATCGCGCAATTCAGCGCCGGCTGGCTCACCTCCTCGTTGGGTTGTTTCAATGACAAAATGCAGACTAGTTAGTGCGTGGCTTTAGCAGCTAACTAACTAATGTCGATGAGCTAGCTGAAAAACTAGTCGAAAATTTTCCACTGGCGCTGAGCGAGATCGGACTACGGAGCGGATCTACAATGGGGAACGGAAAAAACGCCATAAATCTCAACCACGAATATCTCTGAACATTTTTACACTAACAGCCACTTGTGGATTCTTCTACGTTTCAATACGCGTTCATATACAAAAAAAAAACCCAAAAAAAAACCCAAAAAAAAAACAAAAAAAAAACAGAAACAACTCTAAAAAAAACTCCCACTAGAATGGTGAGTGTGTTCCTCGAAATTGCCAGACGACAACGCCAAGGTCGCAGAGATCGCTGGTATAACGGCCGACGCTCCATGCGGCCTGCGGAGTAGCCTTCGCTGCCGGGCGGGGGCATGGGCCCGGCCTCTGACAGGGAGGCCACCACCAAAAAACACAGTCCACACACGCACTCGCCATCGCTAGCATAGCGTGTCTTACATTGTTAACGTGCGTCACGGGCTGACCTTTTCGGGAGGTGTTTGCCAACGTCGTCGTCTCGGGGGCGATCTCTCCTTGGGAACACGCCCTTAGTATAGGCCAGCCTTGCCGCTCGGAACAGGCCGTGGTGCCAAGCCGTGGGCGCGGTGATCAGCGAAATGTTCTAGGCACGGCGTCAGGTTCCCTTCTGAGGTGTGATGTTTACGCGCGCCTTCCTTCGCCATGCAGCTCATCAGGCTTGCATGATGGCTAGAAATAAACATCGCCTGAACGATCACGGACAACAGAGGGAGGACCTGAGTACGACCTGTACAGGAGGTCGCTCATATGTGGCAGCCATTCAAAGTGCAGCTGCCTTGGCCACAGCTAAATTCGCATAACCACCATAACCGTCAAAATAACACTAACTAGCCTCTTGATTTACCATTCGAAGTAGGCTCGCCCAGGGCAACGTAAGGTCGCACCTAAAAAAAAAAAGAGCTCGTCCCGATCGTTTCACACACACACATTTGCAGTGCAGACGTCCAGCGTGGCTACGTGTGCGCTCACTAGGCCGTCCATGGTGACGAAAACACGCGAGTTTACTATCGAAATATTTACATATAAGCGCCTATTTTTTTGACGTATTCCCTTTTTGGCGCAATATCGGAGACCACCGCAAGCGATAGTCACCTCGAACTGGACCTGAATCGATGTCGTTTTCATGTTGTTCTGAGTATGGATAGTGTAAACTAGCTGTGGATCTATGGATAGAGCCGATGGTTTTACAGATAAGGAGCCACCGACTCTTAAGGATATCATGCATTGTGTCCTGAGTCGTCTACATGGCTTGAATCGATAACCATGTCCAGTGGATTTGTCTAGATTCAAGGGCTATCGCATGCAGATAGCGTCGATGGTTCCCGATTGTCGCAAATCCTCACGGGTGACGTGCGACCTAGCCGCGTAATTTAGCGTGGAAAACGTCGCTCGGATGTTCTCATCTATCCACTAAGTGTTGGCGGACGAGGAGTACAGACTCCTTGGATCGAATACGCCAAATTGTACTCGCAGCTGTTAGCAGCATCGACGTCGGCAGATAGCGAACGCCTTTTTTCACTTCTCGGGCATTTAGCCTGCTTTGCGTTCTGCGTTTCGTTCGTCGACGAAAAGCAGTGCGTCCTCCTGACAGAAAGAAGGACTGCGTACGTTACCTGTTGTCCTTGTTTTCCAGTACGCTTCAATGATTTTTAGTGTGTCAACGCACGTTCGCGCTTGATTTGTGCGTTAACGGATTTGTTTTGTCGTTGTTGCTTTGCTGCCGGTGCCAACTTTGACTCGGAAGAGAAGAGAGAACAGCAAACCTACGACGAGTGTAGAGCGTGAACGGAAAACGAAGGAAATTAATAGCCAAGGACGAAGTGTTGTATAGCAACAAAGTTATGTTCTCAGAGGCATAAACGATAATAGCAATGTTCGTCATCATATGCAGCCTAATCGTAGGTCGACGCTGTTAGGTTTACGTTGGCTGGAGAATGGAAGTGGATGAGAGAGATAGCGGCGGTCTGCCAGTCCGGCTGGTTGGCAAAATAACATATTCAGTTCCCATGGCACCACTGAACCTCAGGACGATGCTGTGTAAGGCATTATTACGACAATTATGATTTCATTCTTCATCGTAAATATTTTCAGAGGGCCTTAGTTAAGGTCTGTTTACGTAATATAATGCAGCGAAATATTTTCGAGGACGTACTAAGAGAGATACTAAATTAGTTCAGTAGTACAATATAATGACGCGTTCCGGGGCCTAGGATTCTGTTATTCTGGTTGATACTCAAACCGGTGTCGTAAAAGCAAATACACGATGTTCTTATCCGCCAGCAACGCCAAAACAAAGCTCGTTAGTATTTATCTGTCTCGCTCTCTCTGCTTGTCTCGTTCAAATGACAACAAACAAGGTACCCGCGCGAAACTTGAAATAGTTAAACACGCGCTTTTCCTAAGAATTGATTGGCCACTCGAGGGAATTTCGTTTTTGTCATCTAAATCTTCATGACGATGGCAAAGCTGAGCGATCGTCATTCAGGGCGTATCTATGAATTCAGCTTTAAACTGAAAATGAGCTCAATAATTACGAAAAACTTTTCCAGCTCCGTCATGAAGAGAAACCTGAATGTTACTCGATGTTCAAGAAATAGCTTCTCAAACGCTTTGCGGCCACTTTTTGCATTTTCCGTCGAAACTGTCGCTGCACTCGTGTGAGTCAATACTGAGGAACATTCCCTCAAGTAAATGTAACCGCACGTACACTAAGTGGAGTATTTCCCGTATATTTTTAGTGTAATTGCAGCAAAAAATTCGTGACCTTTTCAAATTTTTGTCGGCAAAACAATGCGCACGAAACGAATCAATTGCCTGATTGCCATGTTCTGTGGATGTGGGAGGCCGTTTTCAAGCTAAAAACCACCACCCAATAGCCACCGAGTTGCGAGGGTTCACGAGGGTTACGTTTCTTGTCGTGCACATGACGACTACGAAGTGCATCTATAGTGCAATTAGCATCGTTTTAGTGCGAGCATTCGTAAACGAGCAACAACGATAAATCGATGAAGACGCCAAGAGTGAAAGAACAAGCAGAGAGTTCTAGTTTGCTCGCGACGGACACATCACGCCCTACAGTGACGTTGCTTCCCTGTCTATAACTTTCGATTTGCTAAATATGCTTCGAGGTTAGCATTTTCGGTCGGTCAGTCGCCTAGAGCGTTTGGCATACTAAAATTCAACTTGATAATAAGTTTGATTTCAATTTTTTGTCTCGTTCGCCGGAGTGAACTGCGCTAGCGAAACGCCGGTTGTGGCCTACACTGTTGGAGGCTACAGCCAAGCTGAGTTCGACCACCATTCGCCGGAAAGTCATCCTGTTTCGTCAAGTGATTCCTGACTGGCCTGAGTCCAAAAGCCATAGATTTAGTGATTTTGGCTCGCAGGCGAACGCTACGCTGTTCATCGAGCGTAATTTTTTGCCTGAATTTCGTGTCTATTGTTGACCTGTTATAGCTCCCCCTTTTGTCGTTCGACGACCATTGGATCATGATGGATTGCAGCTCACTGACCTCTCACAAGGTTATTACGACGCATTGACGCTGATATTAGCTACACCGTGTTCGTAAATGTCGTAGCATGATACGTCTGACTAGAGATGGAGGTGACTAAAAAAAAAAAACGAGCTGAATATTTGACAGTCGCATGTACCGTCTTAGGATGAAGAGAGCGCCACCCCTGACTGGCAATGTCAACAGTCCGTTTCTGGCGCGACGTTTCCTTTCGGATCGCTTTTCTAAATTCTGGAAACATGTAATCGACAAGCGAACAAGGCCCCCATGACGCCGGCTAATTCGGAAGGGGAGACGTCGGCCTTGTCAGGCTTTGTCAGGTCGCCTGGTCGAGCTTCGACGGACGGGCGTCTTCGGAGCGTCTCGTTGGTCCGTCCGTCGTTATTGGAGTTGACGCTCAAGACGCGATAGCCACTGGCCAATGCGACTAATGCGTGGCCGTCATGGCGAAAACGTTCGACTTTGCATGGGTGTTTCTCTCTCGCACGCTATCGCTCCGGCAAATAGACAACAGTCGAAGTCTGTGTGTGTGTGTGTGTGTGCGGACTTGAATAACATGATTTTGAAATACGCTTCCATATGTGAAGGCGGTGTAATTCAGAGGTGTAGAAGCGAGCCCGCGTTACATACACATTACGCAGATATTACAGAGTGCCATAGTCTCAAAATGGGTTGATTGCACGGCATTTGATTGTGGCATGGGATTTGTTTTTACCGTTCTATTTTTGCGCGATTCCAAAAGATCGTCATTACCCTAAGGTCGATTACTGCATCCTGAAATTACGTGGTGGCCATGATGGCCGTTAACAGACTAGCGTTAACGAAAACATTGTTTTGTCTATTTTCTTAGCGATTTAAAAAAAGCCTTTGATTTTTAGGAGAAAGTTTTCGCGTTATCGACACGCGTGCGATGTTTGAGAACTGTAAGCAAAAATTCTACAAAGTTTTTACTCGGCTGGGGTTCGTCGTCGAGCGTTCGTGTTATTTCGACCGTTCCGTTCGAATTCGTCATAAGCAAACAAAACGTAACGGAATGCCATTTCGGCCATTTGGAAGAAATGAGCACTGCGACGTTTCATTTCGATACGGTTCACTCAATCGCGTTTAGGGAATGATTCCGGTCTCAATTCTCTACATAAATAAACCTCCTACGAATACGTGAGAACCTTTGGCTCTATTTGGCGTTTGTGTGGTGTCGCGCGACCTACTCGTTGAACAGGAAGGAAAGACACAGCCGACCTCTCCTCGTACGACGGGAAGCTCGTCGGCCATGACGCTCTGGTTAGGCTGTCGCGTCTTGTCGACGATGGCGGTTGACCGTGCGCAACATCGTCTGGCTGTCGTCAGAGGAGAAATAGACGAATATGCAGAGAGAACAAGTGGTGGCGCTCATTTCGCCGGAGTCGTCTGGCGAGATGTAGAAAAGTTGTTTTCTTCCCCCCTGCTTATTCCAAGCGCCGAGTTTCCGCGGCTCGTCGCTGTACGATTATCCCTTTGAAACATTCGTACAGCTGCAAAACGGCGTTTAGCGCCCGGAACTGCGGAAAGCGTTGGATTATTATTCTGCAAAAGACAACATCAACCTGGAAGGGTGTGAGGCGTGTAGCTTTCGCTGGACAAGGACTCTCTCTCTCTCTCTATATATATATATATAAATATATATAAATATATACATATATATATATACAGTCAGTTGAACTCCGGGGCCAACCAGCCCCTCCCTCCTCCTCCTAGAGATTGACGCTTTGCGCGCCGCATGAACAACCAGACAGACGCGTACACCTGCTCGCGCTGGATCTGTAGTGATCGTTGACGCATGCACGCTACAAACAGCTGAGTAGCGGCTGGTTGCGCGACACGGTCAAGTACATCTGGCTGATTCCGTTCTCCCAACGGATGGGAATCCGGGGAATCGAGGTCACGCCCATGGAGTCACGAGTGAGACGAATGGGAAGACGTAAACGATGATGGATGGCAGATGTCTGACTTTGGTTCTGGCCGAAAACGACTGTCTCGAGGGTATTTCTTGTTGCACACACACACACACACACCGATCAGGAAGAAGATCTAGAATGTGACGTGTTCGTTTTTTCTCGGTGAAACGGCCAGAACTGTGGCAGGACGTAATTTTCCTCTGGAGCCTGAGCAATACTCAAGTGCACTGCGAAATGGCGGCTGAGATCTGGATAACGGTGACCGCCATCGCAATCGAGTGTTCGTAGCGTGATATGTTATTAAAGCGCTTACCATCAAAATGACAGAGCAGCTATGAATGAATAATCGACTGGGTCACGGGGGAAGCATTTGCAAATGCGTACAAACATGATTATTTTCTTCGCATACGTTTCACAACAGGTGACCGACCTGATAGAGGGAAGGCGTTTCGAGGATGGTAGCTCTAATTTGTGTACGGCACCGACATGGTATGAACCTGTGCTATGACAGCGAATGCCAAACGTCGAATAACTCGACTTTGACATTGCATGACTCACTCTTTTGCGTGCGTGTGTGTGTGTGTGTGTGTGTGTGGGAGCTGTCGTATGGCATCTCACACAGTCATGAACCGAGTACGCGGAGGTGAGAATCAACATCGTTTCGGTGGTCACTCTATAACGTTAGCGATGTCTCCATTAAGCGGTGTGTTATCCTTCTTTAGACGTTTTAGAGCTTCAACTATTGCAATTATCGCCGTTCCTGTTATGGTTCGACTAAACAACGGAGCTGACGTCAATGAGCCATTGAGTGAGGGTTGCGTCGTGACGGAATATCGCCGTAGTCTTCACTGGACCGATTTGTAGCAGAGCCACGTCAGTTGATTCAGTGTCGGCGTTAGTGGATCCAAACGTGTCTTTGTAAATGAAGACAAACAGCGGTGACATTTAGTATCGTACAGACTATACGATTCAATCTGTGCTCTTCGCATAATCCCCCCCTTCCCTCCTCCTTACGGAAAAGCATTGGATATCTATTTTCCGTTCGATTTAGCCGAACACCAAATGTTCAGTCTGAACAAGGCCATGTCGTCCATACGACTCTGTACCGACTTACAGATACTTCCGTTCCTACAAGATCCCAAAATCGCTTTCCAATAGATTATCCATGCCGTTTGGTCCGCCACGACACTTCCGTACAGGCGAAGCGCTAAACCGACTAAGAACCGACCAGAAGCGAAGCCCTTTCGATATCTCAACCGAGAACCCAAATAATAGACCTGAACTGCTTCTAATTAGCGCTATCGGCCGATGAACGTTCTTGCGTTACGTCGCTACAATGACATGCGGTTGGTTGCTACCAGACGTCGAGAGAAATTCATTACGGTCATCGTCTGATTTTAATTGGTCTGTTCGTCATCTGCCCATGACGGTGGCGTTTGGGGGAGCAGAGAGCGAAGCTGGTTACTGGGGGCCATGTGTTTTGCATGACTACGTCGCGTAATCATCAAAGATCTCCACATTGAACAGGCCATTCGCTAGACGTAGCTCACTCGTAGCAGCGTTGATTTGAAGGGTCGGGAATGCCGAGGGATGGAAGGGGGCCTGGCAGGAGGATATCGATTGAGTCTGGGAACTTCCATTAGAAGGACACCAATCTTGTGTCTGTCCGCCGACTTGCTGGCCGCACGACGATGTGGACGACCCCCGAGATCTGCGTGGGTGCGATACACACACACACACACACACACGACAACCCGTGGTCAAGGACACTGAGATCCTTGGCCATAACAGGAAACGACAACACCGTAGAGTGGTTCAAGGAACTCGGTAAGGTCGTTCCGACCTTGCGGAGCGGGCCAGGTACAAGAACATGTTGTTGGTCGACAAATAACGCCTAAAATGTTTACTTCTGAGGTGCATTCTCATATCATCAGATGTATCTTGACCAATACCGACTTCGATCGAAAATACCCGTTTGTACAATAGCTACCTTAACAGTCCCAACCGGTTAAATGTTCACCCTTCGCATCCCTGACGATTCCCATAGCCACCCTACTACCTATGCGACCGTTGACCGTCACCACCTGGGCGTAGTTTTTTTACGCTGCGCGTTAGATTGTCGTTGACGACATTGCGTCCGTCGCACAAACGGGTTCCACGGTTACGCGAGCGACAAACCACTCAGATGCATGCATTGGCTGGTCGTCGATTGTCGCCGTTGCCGGGGCGACATTTGCGACAGCCGCCCGAGCGGCGGAGACGACGCCGACGACACATGGCGACACCTAACACGCAAAAACCGGCGGGTCGCAGCTGGTCCTCCTCGCTCTGAGAAGAACGAACAAGGAAAACCTGCCGCTGTTCCGATCCGCGTCGCTGAAACAGCAACAAACGCCCAGCCCAAGCCCGACACAGCGGCCCGTGGCGTCCTTATGGGCTACCCGCCACCCACGCGAGCTTCGATTGTCAGTCGTTCGCCGGCCCCGATGACGGGGGGCCCTGCCGATGGCGTCGCTCGAGCGTCCGCCATGCATCGTTGACGCCACCGATGCGCGTATCGCTCTTACACGCCCGAGCACTTTCGATTCGCTGGCATTTGCCGTGGCACTCCGGAACGCTCCGGAAAAAGCGACTCCCGTGTAGATACGCGCTTTAAGGGAGACGTGGGGGTGGTGGAAGAGTGAGCGAATGGCGGGCACAAAACGCGCGCGCGCGCGCGCGTCGGCTCCCACGGCGGCAGAAGGAGGAAGATGAGGTCGGCTGCTGTTGGGAAAAATGGCCGCGTATAGGGAATGTCCGAGTGGAAACCCGAAATGAAGAATCAGATTGAAATGACTTGTGCGAGATCTGAACGATTAACTGAGGTTGACTTGATCGCCATGCGTTTTTCATTTATTCGTCTGGCCAGGACGCGTTTCGTGTAACAGTATTGGCATCTTGTGTACGCGATCAGGTCGGTTGTGGTCATCCGCAGGACGTGAATAGATTACGGCGTTCTCAGACAGAACCGCAATGACTGGTAGGCTAGAAAGGGGGACGAGTCTATCAGCCTTCAGTGACGGAATTGCCACGAGAAGTCTTGCTAGGGATGACGCATTGTAGACGATGCTTTTGGACTGGAATTGTCCAAGAAACGCGATTCAAGTGAGGTTCCTATTTGACGTTTTGCCTGTATCAGTAACGAAATCTACTACTGTCGTGTGGAAAAAATGGCCACATCTCGTCATTCAGTTGTCCTGGCTAATTAACGATATTTCAATACGATCTGTTGTTATTGCATTAAAGTAACGCCCTTCGTTCGATATTGCACTTCGTAATGCAATGAATGAATATTGGACGAATACAATTTTAGGTCCCACAAAAGGTCATAGAATGCCGAATATAGGACGATCATTTACCACTGGGTTCTGTGGCCGGAAGTGCCGGCTTGACCAAGTGACAGTTCCATCGCGATACGACAAATACAACCTTCGCCATATATCCCTAAAACAGATGAGGAAAAACTCAGCGCACAGCATCGCAGCGTTTTAGTGACTAGTAAATGTGGCCAACAGCCAAAATGTGCTCGTTGGCGGCTGCTTCGTGCGTAACGGACCCAACGAACCGGAAAAGCTTGTCGGTGAAGCCATCACCATGCATCCGCACACCTCGTTACGTCACACACATCCAAGCAAATAACCACATTTGCTGTTTGCTTGGAAGAAGTTTTTCCACACGTCGTCTGTTGGGTTCCGCCTGGGTGTGGAATCAGCGCTATTTCAGTAAATTCGTAGCGGTGCACACACGCACGCATTGGTCGATAGCTCTGACAAGAAAACCCTCTGGTCCGAAAACTCATCTTCCTGACGAGTGGCGGGCGAGGTTGACTTGTTGGGCGAAGTTGCTGCTTGACTCAGTCGTTGATGACCTCATTATAGCGGCTTCAGAGGAGGGATGGGTCTGTGAGGAGATGAGTTTTGCGGACCACAGAACTCGGCCATTGAGGGTTTGCGCAAGCAAAATGGCCCGAACGAAAGTGAGAGGCGAGACCAGCCTTTGTGGGTATTGGCAAGGATGAGCGTTAGGTAAATGATTCTTTAGGCAGCAGCTTCCTTCCTGCGTTACCGGCGGAGGATGCGTTTGACTCTGCGCAGGCCTCTCAACACACACACACACACACACACACACACACAGTATATATATATATATACACAGATACACCCTGACAGATAGGTTTATCTGGAGAAGATCGTAAATTTGTGATATTTTCATCCATGCTTGAGATTGAGCAGTCGCTGCATTGCGTTTCGCAGACTATATCACTAAGCTCAGCCATCATACCGGGTTCAAATCAAATAAAACTTTTTTTAAACAAATAAAACCTTTTTTCATAATCGCCGCCTCTCGGTACGGGTAGTTTGCACGATTGGCCTGGCGTTTTCGGCGGAAGAAACCAGTCCGACCAGCCCCGGGGCAAAATGCCATAAAGTGATCTGTCCGGGGGGGTTCCCAGGCCGCGTTGGGGCCGCATTTTCGGCCCTATTTCATATTAAATTACTTTTTTAATAATTTAAAAAAAAAATTTTTTTAATAATTTTCTCATTTCGCTTTTTGTCCTTTGTCATGTCCTATATTATACGACGTAGGTAAAAACATACAAAACGGCGTTATCCATATTTACATGTTTATTATTACTATCACAGTTGTCGCTCCAGTCCGCCTCGTTCTTGTCGACAGCTTTCGTTCCTATCGACACGAAATACGCAGATATTCAGCTTTCTAATTATCTGTTACATAGACTAGCGAAAATCGATCGTTGCCATTGCATCCGGCTTGTTTAGGTTATGTTTACGATGATGAACCAATGATCTAATAAAATCCGCTAAAATGGCCGTCGCATCTTCTTTTCCCAGCCGTGGCTGGGTGAAGAAGTCTGGACAGGTAAAGTCTGGGTAAAGGTCTGGACGAGGGTGAAGGAAGTATCCGCAAATGTAAGAACATTTACAATAACATAATCATGATTGAAAAGCTTCGCTTTTCTCGATGATCCGTTTTTAATCGCGCTGTCGTCTCCCAAACAACGATGATTTCAGGTGCGAGAATAGAAGACGGAGTCGTCGTTAGATTATAAACTGCAGAAAAAAGAAGGAAACAAAGAAAGCCCTCAGTTAGCCAGGATCACATGACAGTCCTGTACGGGGACTGTGCCGCGTCTGAGGGACACCCTAAGGCGATGAGGACAGGTCAGACTTCCTGATCTCTTCCTGGTTACTCCTGTGCTCAGCAGGCCAGCACGGGATATGAGGTTGGATGGTGAACCGTTTCCAGGGAACGCTTTTGGCGTAATTGCTTCTGCCTATGGCAATGTTCCTTCGAGCTTGTTTGTGATTCAGCTAAAAAAGGTCGATCTTTGCTGTCCCCCCCCCATGATAGCAGGACACCATCTCGTTCGACACTTATGCTAATGAAATGTCCTTCATCACAGGCCTGTTTTGGCACATGTCGTCCTCAACGAAGGCTGAGGTCGTCACTCCATCTCTACGAGCGGGATGATTGCTTAACAACAGATGGCCGCCGTAGATCTACGCAGAGGCCGAAGGACGCGCGGCCGCAGTTCAAAGTTAGGTTTGGAAATGTCGTCGACAGGTGACGCGGTAACAACGACTGCTTTATTAGTCACGAGTGATTGCTCCAGATTGCTAATGACCATAGGTCGAATATGGGTACGTGGTCATTTTTGTCCGTTTTGATGTCTCACATTCTATATGTACCCCACAGGAGAAAAAGGTGTCGTTGAGATGGCGAACGGTGGTCTGCTTCGAACACCGGAAGGGGTCTCGTAACTTTCCATTTGGTAGAACGCTGGCTGCATTCATCTTCGGCTTCTGCATATTCGGAATATTGTGCGTCGTGTGTGGAGAACGACGTGGTTCTAGCAAACCACATAGTTCGAATTTTGTTCGATTTTCAGAAGCGTTTTGTGGTTTGACGTGTATGTAGAGAGCGGGACTTCATACTCGGGCGGCCGGCATTTGTCACAACTGTGTTTTGTTTTCAAGTTTGTCCGCCTAAATCGAACGCCTAGAGAGAGCCCTTTCGCTTCAGGTTCGGAGCTGTTCTTCACATCGTTTCGGTGAATGTTAACAATGTGATCATCGACGCGAGTGCGGTGCCAACGATGAAATAGTCATAATTCAGTGAGTCATTACCGCATCGAAGATGATGGACACTGTATTCAAATCTATGACGAGTGAGTCCCTCATCTCAGAGTGCCGAAGATATCGTCGCAACCTCATCGCGGCTTTTGTGGCCGCCGTCCCGGCTTGAACACTGGCGGCCGCTGCTGGACGAAGTCATGAATGTCTACGCGACGTGACGAAGTAGGGAGAAATATGCCATAGTAAAGCACTTCGATGATGATGATGAAGCGCTGGCGTTTGTGAGTCTGCACATAAATAATGTGAATATAAATAATGCTTCTGGCGAGCGAGACCCAGGGCGATGCCGCGCCAGGTCCACGGGTCCGTTCGGCTGGACGGCAAAGGGCCAACGTAAAATTCAAACTGTGTTACAACCACTCGGATTTTCTCTCTGCATCTCTCAACGAGCATATCGATTTTTCTTTTGTTTGTTTGTTTGTTTGACCGCGGCGACCGTTTCGGTGTCGCCGTTGGATTCGCTGGCCATGTCAATGGCATCGTTGTTGTCGATGATGGTTTGGACAGGAGGAAATGGAATTAGAGGGAAATAAAACGGAGCTGGTCAGTACATTCACTTTAACGAACGCAGTCGTTCCAGTGTCGAAGTGTTCGAAGCAGATGTTGGTTTTTGCAGTACTGAAAATGTCGGTGGAGATAGGCGACGCAGTTGTTATATTTTCATGATCCGTATGGAGGTCGCTGTCTTCTCGCTGAAATCCGGGCACTCACCGGGCGTTTTTTTTTATTATCGTTGTCATTATTTTCTGTCCTTGTGTCTGTTTGAGCATGGGTAGCGCAGACATTTTCGTAGGGGTTCCACAGCCGGCGCTATTTTTTCTGCTGGTCCCGTTGATTGCTTCGTCGCTTTCAGTGGGATCTACGAACGACAGCAGGGTAGCAGGCCCGATCGGTGTAGGTGCAGCGGACTCCGACGAACAAGTGGAAAAAGCGCCCAGAGCCAAAAAAAAACGACATTAAGAATGCGCCTGTTGAGGAAAACCAACCGCAGGACGACACCTGAGGCGATCCATGACATCGAAAAGGGGAATTATTTACTCATAAACGGTTAACTAATGTCGCATCAGTCAGCGAAGTGATGACCAGACCAGGGAGCCAGACCGTCCACTGATCGCAACGGCAAAATGTGCTCACAATAGCGATGCGGTAATGGCGAAGTCTGGCGTCGAAATGCGAACATCTTCTGCTCTGAAGCTGATGTCGACGTCGTTGAGGCTAACGACCACAGAAGGCATCAACCAAATTGGACAAATGACGGCCAAACATCGGACTAAATCCCGCGAGGGCAACATGCGACCGGGGCTAACAAAAACGAAATTTGCGCATGTAATCGATAAACGGTAGAGATGTAGAATGGAAAAGGATAGCGATAGAAAATCGTTCTACAGTTCCTTATGCTCTAAAAGTCGAGCGTTACATAAACCGACGCATGGAAGTAGGTAGGTTTGTGCATTGATCGTGTAGAAAACGTTTTGGCCAATCGGTGTTCTGCTTCCACAAATATTCTCACCTGTACGTCGAGTTCATTCTAACCCAATCAGGGTCACATGATTTATAGTTGACCACGCCAAGCCAAACGTTGACTTAGTGAACAACGCACAATCGAACGGCATCAGCGTCAACAGCAGCAGCAGCAGCTGTGTTAATTGAGAGCAGAACTTCACGCCGCGCTTCGCCTCATCGTCCCTCCCTGTATGACCGCAACCACGCCATTAAACGACACCGATTCCGTCTGATCCCCGCCCTGATCACTCACATTGAATCCGATTTGAACATTCATTGCGGGTTGTTTTTTTTTGACGCGCGTGCATGTGCGTGATTCAGTACAGTGACTCAGACGGGTCGGTCGGCGAGAATTCATCTCCGTCAAACGTCGTCAAGGTTAATCAGAGTGAACGCACCGTCCCGTCACGTCCACTCTCCTTCGTCTGAGCGGGAGAGCGACGAAACGAAGCTCAGAGCGATTCGGCCGCCCGTTC
>MNPL01018122.1:13550-28634 GCA_002081605.1 Tropilaelaps mercedesae | reverse complement strand
CGCCGACCGCCGCCGCCGATCGCCGCAATCATATCGACGAATGTTGACAGCCGCTGGTAACTGAATCACAGACAACAACTCCCACGATTCACGCGAGTTATCTTCCGCTCCGGGGCGTTCGGTCGGTCGGTCGGTCGGTCGGTCGGTCGGTCCCAGGCCGTCTGCTGCGGCCGTGACGCTTAGAGACGGCTTCACTTGTTCGCCTGGCGGTGGTGGCTGACGGTCGGGGACGAATCACTCGGGGCGTTTGGTAGATCCGTGGCCTGGCCATTGTGTACCGACAAAATGTCGTGTGGACAGACCACTCGAACGGAAAATGTTGAAGCGTCTCGCGGCGGGCGTTCGTTTAGCCGTGGACGCAGCCATCATCTTCTCGTTATCGTGTCCCCTTTTTCCGACTAACGAAATGAAGTCTGCAGAGATTGCGATGCGTTTGGCGCGTGTCAAGAGGCGAACGTGTCGCGTCGACGGCTGGAGTTTCGCACTTGGGTCGCCGGCGGGGCGCGAGGGCTTCTGCTGAACGACGAGCGCCATCATCGTTTGTCAGCATCGGGGGACGTTCGTCGCCAACCCCTCTCGAGCCATCGGTGGTGATGTCCGACGGACGGCGCTGACGGTGACGAGGTCGGTAATTGCAACGATGGCCGCAACGCTGGGGGTGGTTTTGACGGCTCTCATCCCTTATTGTCAACGTGTGAGACGACACTTCGCGGTCGGGTCGAATCGTCAGCGGAACCCGTCTCGAAGCGAGTCCAAACACGCAGATCAACTCACACAGGTCGGCAGCTGACAGGGCGCCAGCTGACAGGGCGCCAGCTGACTCAGGGTCTACCTAGACGATGTTCACCGTCCGCCGCATGTTGCTCAGTGAACTGTTCTCAAGCGTAAGATCACAGCTTGAATTTGACGAAGCCACTGGGGATGGGCGTTAGTAGGGTCGAAGGGGTTCTCTACGTGGCCAGTTGTCAACTTGTGGAACTGTTGGACGTCTCCGCGACGGCAAAGCGCCATGGCGTATTTATAATGATCATTTGACGAGGCGATGTTCAGACGCTCGTTCAGAGATTTCGCTAGTGCATTGTCGTTGTCATATGAGGCGTGTGCTCGCCAAGAACAAATAACGAATAACGGTGATCTAATGTTCAGTCTAACCGCTAACACACGCACGGGTTGTGGCCATTGCAGAAAGAGCTGAACGTGACGGGCCGCCGCGGCAGCCGCATCTCTGGTGCGCGCAAGTCTCTAATCCTTGGCCAGACATCGCCAACTCTACCGCGATGTCACTCGCCATTGCCGCTGGGCACTTCACCTCTCGACTCGCCCCGAAACATGTCTCCGTGCTCATTTCCCTTCACGGCCTCTGGGGGTCCGGGAGGCGCGACTGGAGCGCAGCTGCGCAACTCCAGCCGTGCCAGCGACGTCCGCCGCTGGTCGGTGGCCTCTCTTCCTTCTTCGGGCTACGGCACGAATACGCCAGGCAGCTCCAACGTGTCCTCGCAGTGTTCCTCCCAGGAGCGGCTGCACCTCATCGAACACGACTCGCCCGGAGCGCTGCGGCCCCGCTCGCGCTCACTCAGCCCACTCCGGTCGCCGCACACGCACGAGAGCGAGGTGATGATGACGAACAGCGTCTACAAGGAACGCTATCCACGCGCCACCCTCCAGATGGAGGAACAGCTGGCGCAGATGATCTGCGAGAATCTCGAGCTACCAAACTCGGCCGAGGCGAGCAGCAACCCGAACGGGTCGCTGGCCAACGACGCCGTCGCCCGCTTCGCCCACCACCAGATCATCGAGCTGGCGAAAGACTGTCTCGACAAGAGTCGCAGTAAACTCATCACCTCGGAGTACTTCTACGAGATGAGCGAGTCGCTTGAGAAACTCGTCCAGGATTGCCAGGAGAAGAGTCCGCCGGCGGCTGTCTACCTGCGCCCCCTCGTGCGCCGACTCCTGCTGGCCGTATCGCGGCCGGCGCGACTCCTCGAATGTCTCGAATTCGACCCGCACGAGTTCTATCAGCTGCTCGAAGCGGCCGAAGGACAGGCGAAGGACCTGCAGGGTATCCGGAACCACATCCCGCAGTACATCATCACGAAGCTCGGCCTGAATAAGGACCCGCTGAGCGATCTCAGCGAGCCGCTCATCATCGAAGAGGACCCAATGCCGCCCTCGCCACCGAAGGAGGTCAAAGCTCCGCCGTGCGAAGACGACTTCGAGACAATCAAGCTCGTGTCGAACGGAGCCTACGGAGCCGTCTACCTCGTTCGCCATCGCGCCACTCGGCAGCGTTTCGCGATGAAACGCATCAACAAGCACAACCTTCTGCTTCGCAACCAGGTCGAGCAGGTGTTCGCCGAACGCGACATCATGTCGTTCACCGACAACCCGTTCGTCGTGTCGATGTTCTGCTCGTTCGAGACGAAGAAACACCTCTGCCTCGTCATGGAGTACGTCGAGGGCGGCGATTGCGCGACGCTGCTGAAGAACATGGGCCCACTTCCGCTCGACATCGCGCAGTTCTACTTCGCCGAGACGGTGCTCGCCGTCGAGTATCTTCACTCGTACGGGATCGTCCACCGTGACATGAAACCGGACAACCTGCTCATAACGCATCTGGGCCACATCAAGCTGACAGACTTCGGCCTGTCGAAAGTTGGCCTCATGAACCTCGCCACCAACCTGTACGAGGGTTCGTTGTCGATCTCGATCGACAAAGAGACGAAGCAGTTCAACGACAAGCAGGTGTTCGGCACGCCCGAGTACATCGCGCCGGAGGTCATCCTCAGGCAGGGCTACGGCAAACCCGTCGATTGGTGGTCGATGGGCATCATCCTCTACGAGTTCGTCGTCGGCTGTGTCCCCTTCTTCGGGGACACGCCCGAGGAGCTGTTTTCGCACGTCGTCAACGACGAACTTGAGTGGCCGACGGACGACGATTGGCCGCTGCCCGACGACGTCAAGGACTTGTGCGGAGCGCTACTCATGCAGAACCCGGTCGAGCGGCTGGGCACCGTCGGCGGGGCGGGTGAGGTTCGTGAGCATCCGTTCTTCCGCGCCGTCGACTGGGATTCGCTGCTGCGACGCAAAGCCGAATTCATACCGCATCTGGAAAACGAGGAGGATACGTCGTACTTCGACACGCGTCTGGATCGCTACAACCACCAGGACTCGGAGGACACCGATGGCGGCGACTCCGGTGGGGGCAGTGGCAGCGGCGACCAGTGGGGGCCGCACGCCTTCTCGTCGTTTTCCTGCTGTTCGCCGAGATACCGCAAAGTGTACTCCCGCATCGAGAAGGAACTCGAACAGGAGCACGCGCTACTGAAGGTGAGTACGGCCAGCGTCTTGACGCTGAGCGTTTCGGAAGAGTTTCTTCCTCTCTTCAGATGGACATTTCTAGATGATGGGAGGTATATTATTCGGAGGCCGGCGAATTAGTGATCTCTCTACTCTTCCGGCCTCTCTTTCTGGCCTCTCTTTCCGGCCTCTCTTTCTGGCCTCTCTTTCTGGCCTCCTCTCTAAAGTACGAACAAGTTCCGTTTGTACGGCGGCGACACTACCGACACTCAGTGGAGGAGGTTAGTGAGTGGCGTTACGTGGAGGAGAACACGCGCGCCTACGCACGCACGCACGCATTCACCTGTATCGCCGGCGAACACTCGCGCCGGATCAGGGAGGCCGCCAGTCTGAATGGCGTCTGTTGCCATCCGTTTTTTGTATGGCGAAGATCTACGTCGGCTATTGGCCGGAAGACTTCGACGGCGAATTCGAACTGGAATTGCGCTATTGAGTTGCAGCTGAGAGAGGCAGACTCTCTCTCACGTGTGGATTCGATGTAGAATTTTGACACCGATCTAGAATAGCTATTGAGAATATTCGACCTCTTCTATCGCGAGTCGTCAGTCCGGTCGGCGGAGTGGCACGAAATGGCTCCATTGGGAAATGTGTTCCTTTGGGACGAGAATTCCCAAGATTAGTCCGAAGCGAGTCGTGAATTTCCCGTTATAGCCTGCCAAGACGTCGAATCTGCCGATGGGGCGTTTCGCTGTCGCCGCCTTTGTGACCGACGCCCGATCGACGCGCTAAATGGCTCCCGTGTAGAGTCGCCCTACGACACAGTCGACGCGTCCAAAACGTCCTTTTCGTCTCTACGAAGAAGAAACGACTCCGAAGTATCGACCAGCTGCAGTCGGAACGAACGGCATTGTCTGCCGCCGCCGCAGCTGCTACCGACGCGGCTGCGTGGCGCGTTGCTACGTCGGAATTGATTTCGTCGCACTTCTTTGCGACGCGAGAAGTGAACAGACGCGCAACAGATGACATCGAATCCGGCCGCCACGTTTGTCCTTGGCGCTCGCTCGGCCTGCAGTCGTCGATTTTAGGGACATTTTTTTCGCGGCGGCGGCGGCGGCCTTTTGTAGGGCGGTAACGCTTCACTGTCGCAAGATCCGCGCGCATTTGCCAACTTGGCAGCGAGGTGAAGCCAATGCCGAAGTAGCCACGACGAATACGGCCGAGTGACGCTGAAGAGTCGTCAGTCGATGGCGTCCAACGACCGAGGAGAAGACTCTTGCCGTCTGTATCGCATTCAGCTCCCACCTCTCTCTCTCGCTCGCTCGTTCTCCTGTGAGACGACGCTCAACTCTAGCGCAGGATCGGGATTGATTCTACGTCGGCAACGGCGAAAAAGTTGACGCCACAGCCGCCGATAGCGACGCGTACGAAAAATGCATAAAACCGTCGAAGTGTCGCTTCCAATTCGAAAGGCCAGCGATCATAGATGTCTTCATTTGGCCGTCTCGCTCTTGCCCCCCTCCCTGTGCGAAGAGCGAAGAATCGACCGCTCGTGAGCGTGCGTCGACGCCGTAGCTAGAGAAAAAAAAAAAAAGGTAACAAGAGCGTCCGTCCACACGCGAAACATGCGACGATCGAGCGAGAAGAAAAATTGTCCGCCTTCAAATTCTACTGCCGAATTCCACTTCTATGGCCGCTGGTCGTGCGTCATCTTTTTCGTTTTTCTCAATGCCTTCAGTTGAGCGTATTCGCTCTTCAATTGTCAGTACAGCCTCTCTCTCTCTCTCTCTCTCTATCACTCTCTAGCTCCCCATTCCTTTTCTGAGTCTTCACACGCAGCAGCGCCACGAAACGACGCTTCGAAATCGTCTGACTTGTGGGGGGGGGCGCGCTTTTCATCGGCGTCGTAACGTTACCGGCTGATATCGTCGTACGCATCGAACATATTTCACCCCAGATTATCATCGACCGTAGAGCGTTCGTTCGCGTCGACGCGTGCGCCGGAGCAGCGGCTAGAAAACCTCTCATCAACATTTATCTGAGTCACGAGGTGCCGGCAAGGTGGTGACAGGTCCGAAGCACTCGAGCGTGTCTTGGTTTTGTGAGGCCGTTTTCGGATACAATCGCGATCGCTTCGGCCGCGTTCTGGGTCGCTCGGCCACCTTAGGCAATTTCGTCCTGTTTTTTGTCTTTTTTTTTTTTTCTGTTAGCGACGTTCGTTACGAACGCGCATGTTCTACGGGACGCGCGTCATCGCGGGCTCGCGTACCTGTCATGAGAAGAGGCGCGTCGAAGTAAACACTCGGAACGTCGTGCGTCCGATGTGCCTCTGTCACGCCGTTCTGTCGACGTGCCATTACTAACTTGTTCCGTCTGTGTCGTTTCTCTGAGCAGCAACCGGCGCAAGGAGCTTTAGCACCGACAACTGTCGGATCTGGAGTGAACAGCGGATCTGTACCGGCGTCGTCGTTCAAGACGCCGGTTCGGCCGAAGAGCGAACTCATTCAGACATCGACACCGGAGTCAACGGAATCTGAAGATGTTTCACCACAGGTAGGTGCTTTTCCTACGGCTATCGCCCATTACGACGCGCCACGGCGGCGGAGGAGGAGGAGGATAGCCCCCCCCCTCTCTCTCTGAGTGAGCTGTGTGTCCTTTGCGGTTGGTCGCGTCGGTGTCGCGACCCCTCGGTATCTCTGGCTTCAGAGTTTTCAGATCCAACCTGCCTCTACGTGGGCAGGTTCCGATGTCTGGAAGAACAGCTCAGTCCATCTCTAAGCGAGCGAGCGAAGACCGTTCGGATCGTTGTCTTCAAGAGGTTCTGAGAATCTACAGCCGAATAGGGAAGGAGGTGCGCGAATCGGGCCACTAAAATCCCTAAAGGTTGCGTCTGGCCATGAGGGACAAAACTGTCCCAGGAGCAGGATGAGCGAATAGTCGCGCGATAACAGCTCGGAAGTGCTCGGATCGTGCGTCCTCGGCCAGACTGAGGGGGGGTCAGGGACGAGGTCACTGATTTATTTGTCGTCCTCGAACGGCGACGTAAAACGTCGGAGTGGTAGACCTTCATGCGCAAACAGCGCGCGCGTACAGGGAAGCCATGCGAAGCCATCGGTTGAGCTCCAGCGACGTCAGCGCGCGTCGTCGGTGAAGCTGCGACGGACATGGCGTGAAGAACGCACTGTACTGAAGTTGTCCAATAATAGTAATGGACGGCGTGAAGCACGCACAGGGTCGCATTGCAGAAGCGTTCAATTTATGGGCGCGTTCGTGACACGCGCGTTCGTGACACGCGCGTGCAAATCTCGCGTGGTGCACTCCGTGAGTTCTCCGCGAGTGAGACGGGAGCGGCGGACTCGTGAAGACCGAGTCGAGCTGATTCAGCCGAGCTGGAACACGGCCGACGCCTGACCGATACGCAGATCGCGAAGCATTAGCCGAAGAACGCCCGAAGCGAACTGCGGTTCAACCTCGACCGATGGAAGAATGCGCACGCGAGAGAAATCACTCACTCGTACTCGGCATTCGTTTGTGCTCGTGTTATTTGCGTCGGCCGCGAGCACGAACGAAGCACATGGGCGACGCGACACAGCTGCAGAACATTGTGGGTATATCTTCACTCTTTGCGGGGTGGCGACGGCGTCTGATCAGTGGAGCTGGCAAATCCCCGAGGATGAATATACGACGAACGCTGCCGAACAGACAGGAGAACACGGGGACGCGGCCCCTGACAAGTAATTCTTTATGGCGGCAGCAGCAGCAGCAGCAGCATCGCAAAAACAACCCCACCAGCAGCTCTCCCCACAGGCGTTCTCTGTGCTCGCATGGGAAGGCGATCACTTTTGGAACCCCGCAGTGCGAATGTTGTATTTCAGGGGCCTCGGCGTGGGCCATGCACAGTAGAACGTGCATTTCCTATGGGCGACAGGCTAATGTCGTTCGGCTTCAGCGGGATATTGGCTGAATAGCTCCGTTTCGCGCTGATGCAGTGGGCCTAGATTGACCTGTGTGTAAGGCTCGTGCGACGGTCGTGGACAGTTTGCCACACACACACACACACACACACACACACACACATCTCTTTCTCTCTCTTCAGGGGAACGCTAACGGCGATGAAGAATGTCCGTTTCCCCATAGCCGAGGAAAGCGAAAAGGGTCCATCGTTGTCGGCCCGATAGGACGGGCCTAGCCGTTTATACGGTTTGCGATTGTGTCGTGTCGGAAGTCTACGAAATAAAGCTATTCCCCCCGACGATGATGTCGGGGGTGCGAGTGGTAAAATAGCCCCCAGGGAGCGGATTCTCCTACCCGGGAGAGGGCAATATGTTACGGGGCATATGAGTGCCGGTGGTGCCGGTTACTGTCTCTGCGGCTCTGACTATTGCCTTCACACAGGGGGGCGGCTCGCCGATGTCGCTCGTGTGATTCCGAGGGGCCGAGGAGATGCGTCCTAAGGAAGTCTGACGGGGTTTTGGGGACAACGACAACAGGCCGAGTGGTACACGCAGAGACGAAGCGTGACATTGGCTTGCACGCGCCGCCACCGCGACCGGACGCGACGCGATCGTCCGTCATGCATTTTATGCTGTCGTCGATACGGCCGTATCGGATGGGATCGCGCGTCGCACCTGAACGCGTTCGCTTTCGTTTTTTGGCGTTCGCACGCCCGACGCGAGCGAGGAAAATGTGACGGGATGAATAGAAAGAAGCGCCGTAATGTGAGACGAGGAAAATGACTTCTCGCGCGACGCTGGAGTCAGCCAGCGCGTTTTTGCGTTGCTTTTGTCCGTCACACGATTCTTCGTAATGAGAGTAAAGACACGTACGGATCACTTCTGCAGTGTTCTGCGGTAGACGAGTGCGTCATTTCCATCCATGGCTGCCGTAAACACACGCACGCACACGCGCACGCACGCGCACACACACACGCGCACACACACACGCGCACATACACACGCGCACATACACACGCGCGCACACACACGCGCGCACACACACGCGCGCATACACACGCGCGCATACACACGCGCGCACACACACGCGCACACACACACGCGCACACACACACGCGCGCACACACACGCGCACACACACACGCGCACACACACACGCGCGCACACACACGCGCGCACACACACGCGCGCACACACACGCGCACACACACACGCGCGCACACACACGCGCACACACACACGCGCGCATACACACGCGCACACACACACGCGCGCATACACACACGCGCGCATACACACGCGCGCACGCACACGCGCACACACAACATACACACACACACACAGGCAACTACAAAATGAAGCTCAGACTGCACTGAGCAGAATTTTCTCCGTTTGAGATACGCGCGTAAGCGTTGAAAGACGACGCGTAGATACGTCGGAGCTTACATCGCTTGTAGTTTATAGGTTGTTGTGTAGGCACACAAGGGTGCGAACCTACCGAGGCGACCTGTTCGGGGGACTTTATTTATCGGGGACCAATTAGCAGGGAGATGGCAAAGGGCCCAGGGGTATGTTTCGGCCTAGAGCAGGCGGCTGAAAAAAATACCTCAACTGGCGCAGTCTATATATATATATATATATATGTATATTTGAAGAAGAAATCAAATAATAAGGGGACGCAGGCAACAAGAATTTATGTTGTTGAATTTCGTGGGTTCTGTGAATCAGGATCATGTAAATTATCCTTCATGTGTACCTCAACACTACTGGCTAGAACTTCACTGGCCATGATCGTACTTGATGCTCATGAGAAGTTCACCGCCGTAGTGTGAACGCTACAACCTCTTTATTTCGTATCTCAGTGTTTCTAACGAAAGTGAACATTCATGTTTGGCCCCAGCTCGCTTTTCCTGTCCGCCTTCGGTTCATGTTGAAGTGGACAGTTTTTGCTTGAGAGCAGCATTTGCCCCGGACATCCATTACAACCTCACTCCTATAATTAGACCGTCGACCTCGACAGACCATTTGATCATTTAGCACCGACCTAGGCACGTACCTATTTTCAGCCACATCCTCCACTCACAATTGCTTTTTCGCAATCTTTCACCAGCCTCTCTCCTTTATACCTTCTATCTACACACACACACACACACACACACACACACACACACATAGCCAACAATTGGGGTATTTTCGTAATATGAGATCTGTGTGTGTGTGTGTGTGTGTGTGTGTGTGTGCGCGTTTCTCTGTATTCGGATACGAGTCTGTTCTACGCGCGAGACAAGGCCCCCTCGTTCAGATGCCTTTAGGGCGACAATGAAGATACAGAAACAGAGTCGGACGAACGGCCGTCATGGCAAAGCTCACGTTGGCGCTGTCACGTTTCGCCTGATCTTTCGGTTTGGCCGCTGCCCAAATCTTCTCTCGTCTGATGGCGATTGCCAGAAGCGCGCTATTTCGCTGCGAGCTTGAGCACTGATTCGTTTGTCGTCCAAGTGACCGAATCCGGGACGAAGACAGGCCAATGGTCAGCCCTCTTGGTCAGATGTTTCGGTCGCTGAGAGCCTTGCCAATCTGACGCAGGCTCAGATTGCCGCTGCTTGGCTTTATCGCGCGTCTCAAGCGATTGGCCGCTGGCGTTGTCAGAATCGCTCGGCACCTTTTCAGCTCGGCTGGCTTCGGGCGTACGGGTATATGACCCGATGATGACGCCGCCGGGTGCGGGGGAGCCAGGGAGGCCACAGAGCGAACGAAGGAAGCACCCAGCGGCCGCTCGAGTCGCCGTGACGCTCCCGGCCGCAGAATGCGGCTCAATGCGATGTAATATAAATCCGTCCTTAACTACCTATCTCACTATAGCGAGTCTTACCAGGAAGCTTTACGGGGTTCAGCCGACCTGCGGCCACTGAGAAAATATGCAACGCGTTCTGCCGCCGCGCCAGCAGGACATCGTTGCTGAATACCGGCTAGCGTCTCCGGAGGCCGCTAGCCTGTCACTTAGCTGCCTATGTTCGATAGCCTCTGATACGTTACATGACGAACGCATCCGTACGTCTCTCAGATAGGAATCGGCATTGTTGGTCGTAGTCTCCCACGTTCTAGTCGTAGCGTTTCTGTCATGGCGGATGTATCGAGTAAAAGTCTGCCGCCGCCGCCGCCGCCGCCGCCGCGTGCGAGTTTTGAGTTATCGTTGTTGGTAGTTTGCGACCGTGGGTTGGCATATACCGACTATCCTTGTGAGATTGCACAGATGCAGGGGGAAGGTGTAGTATCGATTTTATTAGCTATTTTATTGTGATTTGCTAGCGTAATAGTTATACTGGACAAAATTCCGGGTGAAACTTCCTCTCTCTCGTGCGGTAAATTTCTCGCGCCAGAGCTGTGGGTCGAGGCTATCTTTTTGGGTTGGCAGATTTGTCAATGAAGCGAACAACAATTTCAAGCGAACCGGCAACCAAATAACGACAAGGACCTCAAATATTCGATACTTAATTTAGAAGTCCAGCCCATGTTGTGTGACCCACAAAGAAATTCACAACTCAAGATGGTGAGTGAGCGGCCATGCGTCCTAAAAAGGTATCGATCATGATCGACAAAAGAACTCCTCTCACGATGAACGTCTATGACGAAACGACATTCGTGCTTTGGGCATAAGCGAATAAATACGAATTGATTGATTTGTCTACTTTCGTAAGTCTTGGCGGTGTGCTAGCAAGCATCAGTCCACTGCCTGCCTGCCTGCCTGCCTGCTAGAATTTAGCGGGCAATTTACTTCGATCAATTTATTGTGCTTTGTTACTCGCGTGAATTCTAGAATGAACGCATGAGAAGTGCATGAATCTGGGCATTCGGCCGCGAATACCCTCAACAATATGTCGTACTATTACCAAGTTTATGCCATTGCATCTCGTATCTTCACTACAAATGTACCCATCTATCTAGATGCTAGATCAGATGTGTGTTTGACGAGTGTGTTTGCGTGCGTGCGTGTGTGTGTGTACGTGTGTGTATTACGTACCCATGTCTGGAGGGGTGGGGCGGATGGATTATGAAAAACAACCTCTAGTAAAACTGAAAGCTATCCTTGTTGTTATTATTGTTGTTGTTGTTGATATATAGCATTTGCACCGTTTCTTTATTGACTAGCACCTTCACTCAATACTCAGTGTGAAACGAGGGGTACCGCGTGTGACAGGTACTTGTAACCCCATCTGCGTACCCGTCTCACGTTATTAGAACAACTTTCGCCGTATGCCGACGGATCAGATCGGTCACGGTGGCAATAAACGATGCGAAAACTGCATCCATGATAGTCCTCAGCTTGCTTTAAGCCTTTTCATCTGGTACGACGATACCAAATCGATAGACGCCCCTGACCCCGACGAGCTATCCGGAATGTCCTTCGCGGGCGTCTGAGCGTCTCCAAACTACGGATCGATCGCCTGGCCGGAATTCATCCGGGTGCATCTTCTATTAACAGCCTAAAAATGGTGAACCTAGACCGTAGTCACGGTGGCGCTGGAACAGCCGCAGTTGTTAGAGGGGTCGCCATTCATCGGGTGCCAGCTAAAGCTACTGTCGTTGTTAACGTCACGCCTTAGTCACATTCGTCCACGTGGCACTCACGGATCTACTCGAGCATCGACTAGAACAAATTAGCACGAACTGGAGCGGAACGGAAGGAACGAATCACCTTAGGTGACCGTCAGATAGGTCGTCTATGTGCACCGATTGGCACAAGTGTCCTTACGTGTGGACGGATTACGGAGCCTGGATCCTGTCACACCTTCCTTCACGTTAACTGTCAGAAGTTTTCTCTCAGTGGGGACCGAAGACTGGCTAAGGTGGAATGGTAAACGTCAGAGGGAGAAAAGTCTGGATATTCAGCTTTGCCGAAATGGCCGTGTCTTAACGTGCACACATGTACACGAGCAGCCCAAAGAAGGGGTTCCCTCCACCTTTTTAGGATCTATCCATGCCTGCGGGTCTTCGTTCGTATCAAATTTAGGCCAAAAAGAAAATATGTACATGTTATATATACATTTAATTCTCGCATTCTGGGCGGGGTTTATTCCGGGGAAGAGAAAACCTACTGGTAAATTGGTGCCACATCAACGCCCGTCCGGGTGAGTGTTGTGTGATGACCGAAAGCGAAGGTCGAGAGACCTTCGACAGAGCCGTTTTATTTTCACTCAACAATACGTGCATCAAAAAAACGGCGTGATTAATAATTTTTTCGCCATCTCTCTCTGTCTGCTCTTACAGATGCCTCGGCGCCGTCCACCACGATTAGCCGTTGAAGACGAGCTGGGCTCGTTGTCGCTCATCGAACGATCTTCGGCGTCTCCCCCAGCCAGCGCCGGAAGTTCGGGGGCGGCGTCATCCAGCGTCGCAACCTCGTCCCGGACGCGCTCGGCGTCCGCCTCAGCGTCCTTGGGCCCGGTGTCGCAGTCGCCCTCGCAGGGCTCCGCCAATAGTAATGGCAACTGTAGCAACAACAACGGCAATTCAAGCGGCCAGGGTGGGGGCATGTGTATCCTGTCCATCCCTCTGGCGCCACCTTCGCCCGGGGGCAGCAGCGCTTCGTCGAGAGACGCTTCGCCCTCGAGACCGCCAGCGCCCTGCGACCTATCGCCCATAGGGGCGTCTCAGCTGAAGCCCCCGATCATCATACGGCGTTCGCCCCGTGGCTTCGGCTTCACCCTTCGAGCCATTCGGGTGTATTACGGCGATAGTGACGTTTACAACGTCCAACATCTCGTATCGGTGAGTGCCGACTTCGACATTTGTGTGTGTGTGTGTGTGTGTGTGTGTGTGTGTGTGACGCTCTTGTTCCTCGGGGGTGCTTGCAGTTCAGTTTCGTTTATTGATCGGGCAGTTGGAATACGAGTAGGTGTATCTCACATGGCAACGATTCGGAGAAATCGATGAATGTCACAAAAGCAGACGAACGATGTTGTCCTCGTTCGCAATGTTCGTCGTAGGCGCAGTGTCGGTTAATGCGAAAGGGGTCGTCCCGTTTGTGGCATAATCGCGCGTAACAGCATCGTAGTCTTTCAAGCTATTCAAGCTCACCCCGCCTGGCCCCTGTCGAGTCTTCATTACGCTATCAGTATCCAGTCTTCGACAGATTCGTTTGCCTTTCTCAGTCTATTTCGCCGACGCCGCCTCATCCTTCCTAAGTCCATGTAGCTGTTGAATATGATCGAGTCGCGGCCATTTTTCCCACTCGATATATCGGGGGCCGTCGGCGTGAGCAGCGTCTCTTGACGAATTTGCCGGTTACTACAGCACCGGCAAACATCCGTTTCTCGGCGTCACACGCAGCCATCGCAAGTCGGAGGCCCATTAGCATTTTATGACGGCATTTTCCTATTCGTTCTGTCGGTCAAAACGAGCTGTGATTGCGTCCACTCGAAGCTGTACCCGAATACATCGGCGGTGTCGAAGAATCGGCCAGTATTAGCCCGACTGACGGTGGGACGGGGACGCTACAGTGGGACGTCGTAGTGAGGCCCAATTCTCCCGCGTGGCCAACTGAGAAAAACAAATAGGCCATATGTCTACGCCGCCATAAGGCCTACGCCGAACGAACGAATGGGGCCGCCTCGTCGGTGCGTGTTTCCCGATGTTGGCCTCTAGTCAGCGCTCGGAGAACGACTCCCATGGCAGGACGACTGTCGCCAGGAGAAGTCTACGGCGCGAATGTCATGGAACTCGCTCGAATAGGCCTCAGCAACTTCGCGGCAAGTTTCGACATCTGTCCACTCGCTGCTTACCTTGGAGGGATTTTGTTACGTTTCGTATAGGGCCTGTCTGGCCGCGCGGTATCGAGCAGAACATCTGAACGCGATTGTCGAGATACGTAGCCGTTGTGCGTGTCCATGCGTGCCTAGGCCACGCACATAATAGGGGGGCGGTAACGTTTCCGCATTGACCGTGAACTTGTTCGAGGTAAATCAGTTTACACTTATTGGCCTAATCGATAATCGCTAAACGCTAGACGAGAGTTCTTCTGCCAACATGGCGATCTTGCCCCCAACGTCTGTTCGCTCGGCCTCGTGCTAGAGTCGTTGTTCGGGGAAGGCGCGCACTTTGTACGGCAGAAAACTTTGCTGGCGGGCGTCCTTCGAGAACGAGGTTGCCATTCACGAAACAGCGAAGCGACATTCACTTGAAACGGCCCTCCTCTGTTATAGCCCCCCTTTTTCATTGGCGCTTCGATGAAGACTGGCAACGGCTTCGCTCCACTATGGGACGTTGGGGGCGCGACGGGGGTACATTTCTATCGGAGGTGCACGAAGCCTGCGCAGGCGACGTGGGTCGACGCAACATTTGCATTCTGATACGGACACGTCGCACGCATCGTCTTCCGCTTAGGAGTACGATATCCTGGTGAACAGTCGGGAACGAAGGCGGGACACGGCCATATGCAACGATTTTCTGAAGGAGAGAGGAGGCTGAGACACATCCAAACTAAGCTCAGATAGTTCTGTGTGAGCGCCCCGTGAGCCCCGGCTGCTCCAATGCTGAGCAAAACTCATCTTCCTATTCGTGTTTTCCTGGCAAAATGACAACGAAAAACTAGACGAAAAAAATTACGTTGGAAGAGTGTTGTCCTGCCCTCAACTCCTGAGCAGTGGCATGGATTCGCGAGCGTCAACAGACATCGCCAAGACCACCTCCCGTCGGAAGCTGTCTACCGAAAGCTGCACCAGCTTTAAACCCCTGGCAATTCCCCGTAGACCAAAGTGAGCACTTTCATTAGAGAGGAGCTCCTGTGAGTCTGGGGGCCGCAGTCAGAACGAACAGCGGTGGCTGTGTTCGCACGTTC
>MNPL01018105.1:909-24407 GCA_002081605.1 Tropilaelaps mercedesae | reverse complement strand
TATATATATATATATATATATATATATATATGGGTATTGTGTGAAAAAAAAATCGCAACTATCTACGTTCTTAGAATACTTATTAACTTCTCCTTACAATAATTACTTCGATTTCTGTACCTGCCGAGATGAAATTAGACGTTTGGATGAAGCTATATTCAGATTTCTAATGAATCGACAGGTATTTGGTTGAATCGATTGAAAATTTGAAAGGAAGTGGAGCGAACTCCTTTGCGCAATATGATTAATGCATGTGTCCTTGCTCGTGACTGTTGCAAATAAACAAATGTTGGGACAAACAAAAGGGGGGGGCTTTTGGGGATCTTGGCTCAAAAACACCTGGCTGTCAATAGGCTATACAATAATCTCAAACTCAACTTCTATATAAGCAGGACATAAGTATAACACCAAAGCGTCGAGGTCTTATGGACAACCGGGGACTATATATTATAACTTGTATCCATGAGCTGGCAGTGGGACGATGGTAGTTCGCCGGATACTGAAGCGAATGGATGAAAAAGTCCAATGGAAACGAATTTGGTAGAAATAAGTCCATTCAGTTTTGGTGCTTAGTGTATGTGATGTTGGAAAACGCATTCCGCTCCCGGATGTCCGGCAGTAATTTCCGTATGGCCCCTAGGGGCATTCGGAGGAAAAGGTTTTTCCGACGCCGTCATTGCGGGTCCTCGCTTCCGTTGCCCGAACCTGCTGTCGCTTCTTTCTGTAGTCTTTGATAGACTCGGACCAGGCTAGCGGCTAGTCCATTCGACCGTGAGTAATGTTCTTGTACTCGCATATGACAAGCCATGTGATATGTTTATTATCGTTATAGACGATTGGCATACAAGAATTGTTGGCCATCCTATGAGCCAACAGACAACTGGGACGCACCAGGAATGAGAAAAGAATCTGACAAAAAAAGCAACGAAGATTACCATGAGCATTACACACCATAACAAACTCGGACTAACCAGCTGCTGAGGTAGCAGACTTCGAGGAAATCAGAAAGGCGACTCTGTTACATTCTTTTTTCTGGGGAACTGGGCCCGGTGATGGTGTAAAATTATTTATTTAATAGATGCGAAACAGTAAAGTATTAAGACCCTTTATTGGTTTGATGATAGCTAAATCTTACCTTCTGGGTTAGTTCTACTGAGCCGAGGACTCACAAAACAAGACATTTTTTAATGTCGCATCATAATCGAAATGAATAAGTCTTATGGGAATTAATGATTGTTCTGTTCGTCTTTTTGCTGGCACAATACTGTAATAGAAATAAGACGAGTACTGCACCAAAGCACACGACATTATTGTACGATATCGCCATATATAGCTATACGCTAGTTAGAGCTGGATTTATTTCAAACTAATAAGAAAGAAAGCCATATAACTAATATGTTTTCTTCGCTTGCACTAAGTAAAATTACTTTTTAGCACTAAAAGAGTTTGCTGAATTTTTTCTCATTTGGAAGGTCTCCACTTATGAGAACCGTCAACAGTTTTCTAATAAGACCTACATTTTCTTTAACTAATCAACTTTCCAGTAGCTGTATTTTGCTGTACATTTGCTACAATGCACAGATGGAATCTTACTTACTCTAAATCCGACAATAGCGCGACATTTTTTAATGCCACTCTTCCATCACACAGGTAACGCAGTGCATACGTATCAGGTAAAAAATTATTTGTTTACTTTTATTTTGTAGCGCAGCGCAAACATCTCAACCGCTTAGGTGGAGTTAATGATGGTCGAGAAGAGTAATTCACTTAGTCGCTATAAAGAAGGTTCTGCAAAGTCCTTGCAGTTTTCGTAATTTTTGTATCGACATCCCCCTTCAGTAACGTATTGTACCCAATACATTAATTTACCATGTGTTACAGTCATAAGTGGTCTCTACCCCTCCACCCGTGCCTCTCTTAAGCTTCAACAGGAAAGAGGCGAAACCAGATAGAGCTAGCTTTTTGATGTGAGAGGGGCTTGCTTATGTGAGGGTATGGGTCGCACGGAGGCGCAGAAATGATAATCAAATAGCATATTAAATCGATCAATGATGTTGGGGCACTGCATTGATTTCTGCCGTGTATTTGCCGTGTATAGCACTTCAACCCAAAACACGTCGCGGCACTGAAAGCCTATTCGGCGCCTAATAATACTTAATTACGATTACATGAAAAGTGAAAAATATGATCGCACATAGTATGCAATGCAGGACCTGATGAGCGGGTGATGTTGGAAACAACTATCTTGACGATAACTATGACGAATGCTACTTCTGCTGGCGAAATACCGTTGTCAAAAGGATATCGCAATATTCTGTGTGGAGCCGTGGAACACCGTTTGCCGCAACACTTAAAACCGAGAAGTGTTTACGCTTGGAATACAAATATGGCTTGTTTTGGTAGACGTTTAATAAAGTTCTAAAAGTCATGAGCTCTACAATAAGTTTTTACGCCATCTCGCTGGACGATGCTAGCAATAGTGAGGTCCACAGTGTGTAAACAACGAACACTCACTGCTAACGCTACTTAACAATGCTCTTCGAAATGAAACATATCATTGTATCGGCCTGACTAGCGCCCTAAACAATTGTCCACAACACAGGAGCAGCATTGTCGTACACCATCTGTCGTAATCCTGCCGTCATGTCAACCAGACTCAGGTTCAGCGTGTGTAATTATGAGAACGAGAAGCCAAGAAAGAAACCTTTTGGATTCACTTGGCAAGCACTACAAAGCCTTTTTCTGGCGGGAGATAAAGACCTTCTGTTTAGAAGCATGGCATTGGGCGAAGTTCCAATAGTCAAAACCAGCACTCTGATCATCATGTGATATCATCGCTTTGAAGTACTAAGCAGCTGGTGGACAAATCCGCCGAGCGTTTACCACTGCCAATGTAACTTCAACTGGTGTGTTTTTGCGTCGATTATTAATCTTGTCAGGAAAGAGACATTTCTGGCCAACCACCTGTTTACTCCATTGTTTCGGCTCTGATATTATGAGTGTCTGAGGTTAATATTACTGTTATTCGCTTATATCTTTGCCGAAGTTTTCCGCTGTAGTAGATCTCAAGATGTTCCTATAACAAGCTAAAACTCAATTTGTGAACATCACTGACGTCTATCAGACATTTGTTCATTATAGAGTACGCGATTTGTGGAAAGAATCGTGCACTATAAGTCTGCAGGGCTTCAAGTATAAAATTTGTTAGGTTTAGTGCAAAAAACCTAAACATTTTATTACTTCCGGAAAGCGCATTAACTTAGCTGACTCAAAGCAGAAATTGGTCTGAAGAAACTTTTCGGGGAAACAAGGACACAGCATCGCACAGCGTCCTTGGCACCAGTAAATCGTCGTAAAATGAACATACAATCTACCAAAAAACAGCTTTGGCAAAAAACCGGTTTGGGGGAAGTTGAATCCTATCCGGTTGGATGACATTTGGAATATCGATTGGAAGTCGATTGTACCTTACTCCCCGATAAAGAACGTATTACATATATTTTTTCTATTCGATTGAATGGGTCGACTAAACTAAAACAGTCGTTTTGTCGTCAACTCACGTGTGAATAACACTACTTGTTCCGGTTATTAATAGAGAGCTTTTACGGCAGAATATGATATATATATATATATATGTATATATATATTTTCCACAATACGTGCATGCTCGCAGTGAGCCGTACATGATGCGGACAATCTGCATACTACAATCATGTTTTGATTGTTTTGTTGAATGTTTGATTGCGTAGACCGAATAGAAGCCGAACCGAGAAATGAACGCACTTTATCTTGAGTTCGTCTGTTTCCAACTCACACTCGTGATGATGGTTTGCTCACTTGCAAAAAATTACGATGAATAAACTTGTTCTCATAAATGAACGTTTACGTGTTTTATCTCTATGTTTTGAATTGTAATAATGTACCTTAACAAATCTGCAAATGCGTGCAACGTACGTGCGGTCATCAAACAAAAAAGTCTTGCGAGAGATAAACTGCTAAAATGATCAAGTGCTTTTTCTTGTTACATAACTAGCCTTTGTTATTCACATATATATTGACTCATCAACGACTACATTGCGTGATTTTCACCTAATTAACAGCGTCTTACGGAATACAATTATCACAGCTAATACGCTCAAATGTTCGTAAACGTGACATGTGTATGTTATTGTTACTAAATTAGTCAAACAGGTTCCATTATAAATAAATTGATTTCCTATTTCTGGATTGACGTATCATGTTGACTTCATTGAGTGTTACGAATAGATCTTGGGTCGACAGGATCAACTCTCTGTTATCAGAATACTTGGGTGGGCAAAAGAGAAGCCTCGCTGTCTGTTCCCGTTGGGGATTAGGCAGTGATTGAGTTGAGTCCACACCTCGAATTCGGCAAAATTCGTTTTAATGCTTTTGAAGGTGGTTTCGTGATAACCGTTTCCTTCCGTTCACTTTGCCTTCGCAAAGATACGTACCCCAATTGACTTCTTTAAATACTATTTTTACGCTCTTTTACGATATTTCGAAATGTTCGATTTACTTTCGAACCAGCCGCGCAGCTTAATGGATTTCACTCCGTTTTATCGAATAGGTTTACTATATGAAAAATTATAGGGACTCAATGACAACCTACAAATAATTTTATTCTTTCAGCAAATGCATCTACATAGTAGGGTATTCAAACGGGGCACCGTACTCGGGGGATTTTTGGATTGTTCGGGATCGTACACCCCCTACCCCATCCCAACGTTCCCGTTAATGTTAAAAACCCCGCGACGCGTTATCCCGTTCTCCGACCTCAAGAAATTTTCAAGAAAGGGGTTGCCGACGTGCATGTGCCCATGTGTACTGTGAGGAACAACTGTTACAATGTACCATAATTAACCACATACATCTCACACAGCACCACAAAATTCCACTAAGGGACTACGATGTACTACAAAAGCATATTACACGTATTACATAGGTTTCAGAGTACGCCACACCGTACAATAAAGATGCCACCACATACCATAAAAATCCCATAAGAATACCATAAACGTGCCACTAAAACATGTTACAAACATGCCACCAAGCTCAGAAAAGTTTCCACAAAAATACATCAAAGGTGCAGCATCGATACCCCAAAAGTATATTGAAGATATTGGCCTCAGCGGGTTAAACTGAAATACTACGTGGGTACAAACTACTTTTTACTGTATTTCCAAATGAACGTTAGAAACCATACACAGGACTCAGAACCCCCCGCTAAAAGCACAGAAACCTGTCTTACACCCGGGACTGAAATCCCGGGGATTGCACACCCTACCGTATAACAGTACGCCCTCCACTTGAGTGTTTAAATGCACTCGACATGTATAAGTACCAATTAGACCAGTCTGCCGCCTACAAGCCTGGGTTTAAGAAAACAAGTGATTTTTCTTATAATATCAATAGGGTCATGAGACACGAGAACGGTAACGATGCGCACGAATCTTACCATCGAAATGGCCGATTTTAGCTGCGATTTTTACTCCGCACGTTACGGACTACGAAGGAGCAGACTTAATATTTTACGCTCGAGAACGGTTGTCTTATGTCACATCGGTAAATACATGTGTAGAGTGATCATGGTCATGATATCGGTGAGAATATCCTGCATTCGGATGTATTCTTTCTACTAGAAAATAAGACATGAGTAGTGTATTCATGCTATAGCTTATGTATTTGCCAATCCATAGTGCGTCGCAGATTGTTTTCTTCCCTATGGCCGATTTCGTTACACTAGCATGTCTATTTGTTAAGTCGCAGCGTTTGAATGCAATGTATTTGATAAGTGTTGGGGCATGGAATCATCGTAGCTTCACAGCAAAATTCATATACGGATTGAAAATTAACAAGATGGCTAACCAAACGTGCTGCATGTTATTGACAGGGGCGGTATGGTCGAACACAGCGGAACCAAGCCAAAAACCTGAATGGCGAGGCTCAAGTGTGTATACCTGTGCACGACAGTGGGCAACACGGCGCTTGCATTCTTGCATGTACTGGGATCAGAAGAACAATAAGTTGTCATCAAAGACGTCTTGCACAAGTATTCGAATCGTAAGGCAAAGGAACACTCGGAACAGATAATTCAAACGCTGCTGTAACCACGGTATTCTTTATGCCGTGCTTTAACAAAAAAAAATTACGTCTAGGTAAACGGATGCAGCCCAAGCAAAGCTCAAAACTAACGCAGACATCGAAGACATCATTTTATCATTTTTCAAGCCTTACAACCTGTGACACGTTCCACTACAATATTTATTTTAGGTCAAATATATATCGGCCGCAAGCTTCTCGCTGCTTAGTAATTATTTTAGGCACCCGTTTCAATTGGTATATGGGCCACGCATACACGAAGTACATGTCAGAATGCTGCATGCTTATAGTTAATTATGAATTTAACCGACAAGAGCCGGACTTTATCCACGTTTCAACAATTGTTGCATATCACTTACATCTCATACCATGTCATAATTGACTTTCGATTTGGTATTTTATCCATCAAGCTAATTGATATCGTTTTGGACCCAGAATTTTAAACCGCAATTCCAGGTACCGTGATTACGAACTGCTGAGTTTTTCGATAAGCCAGCGAATAATATATTTCTATTCTACTCATAGCATTCATAAATGTAAGACACACAAGCTCGTACGGTACATCAGTCGAAACTGATAACACTTGGATTATATATCTGTGCCTATATCCTATTCTTATGGGCTGCTCTTGATTTTTCTTGTGAGTGGGCTGGGTGGCTGGTCGGATCGATGTAAATTGGCTTCCGTCTGCGCAAAATGGGTGTCCCAGAAAAATTGCAGACCTTTTCAATTATGTCCTGTTTGGAGTAGTCCTACTTAAAATTTATTTTTCTAATATTTTTAGGGTTGACCATCAGCCAACGTTTAATGTTCACGTACCGCTTTTTGCATTACATCCTAAAACAGGCCCCATAAATGTACTTGTGTAACGGCAGGAATCGCAGCACACCTACATGCCTTATTGGGCCGTAATACGCACGCGAATACACACGTCACCGAACTCGAAGTTTATTCTTCTTTAAACATTTGACAAGCAATCTTTATCATCGTGTGAATTTATTTAACTCAAGTATGTCTGTACATCTTGAACGGAAGACGCGAATGGGATTTGTATGACGTCGGTATGATCTTATGTTATATTCAAAGTCGGGTTACCCAAATACGGTCACTTAAATGTCACCTGTTCGGTAAACCTGCAATCGTTATTGACATTTATTTTTCGGATCTAGTTATTGTAATATTAAATATAGAGGAATATGCCAAATAATACTGATAAGATATGCCGATAACTTTTTCCGATGCTACTATAAATGGTTGATAAGCACACCTCTCTGTGACTGTGTTTAAAGCCCTTTCATTTTCGTTGTCTCAGCTAAGAAGCAGCTTTAACACAGCTTTCGCTAACCGCAGACGACAACAAAGTTCCGAGATCTATACGGTTCAGCTCACATACATGAAGTACACGAAGTCGCCGAAAGTCCTACCTTGATAAGATCATTATGAAGGCGGAGATCTCATTCATTATGCCAACCAGATATTTGACTAGGTAACTGGCCACTTTCGAGGCATAGAAGTAAGTGATGAGCACTACATGGTACCCTTTTTCGGGTTATTTTTCTGCGGAACACAGAAAAAGAACCCAGAGCCCGGAGTATCGGATTCCGAGAGGCCGACCGTATCGACCGGCCTGAGCTAAGTTGGGATGGTAGATCCACCACGATATGATGATATGCCACAAAAGCAATAGAAATCTCACCGACTCCCAACTACCTGACCAGAAGCGAATCCAGAAATGGCGCCCGATTAGACGTCAGAGTTAGCTACATTGTACGGCGTTGGACCGGTGGAACTCAGGCTAGACTGCTCACTCCGGCATTACTAATTTTGAATTAATTGATGTTATAGCTAACGCTGGAAAATAGACCTGATGATCGAACAAACCGAAGAAGTCATGAAGCTAAGATAAAGAATATTTCACTACGATTTCAGTTTAAGGTGGTAAGATAAAAAAGGGGCTGCAGTCCTTTGTATATTTTAAAAGGTGGCATGGTGGTTTGCCACTTTAATAACATGTCATCTCGACAAATCCTAACTTTGCTAAATATAATGCATTGGGTTCCCTTTAAAGTTGCGTCTCAAATTTCAAAAGTGAGTTTCTGAAAGGATGCCTAACATCATGCTGAACAAATATCAATCAAAGCTTACAATACAAACGTTCAAATTGCATATCTTATCAGAAATACGCCAGAATCGGTCGTCCTCATACCATACGGCAACTATCATTATTATTAATTGTTAGTGTTCTATATCAATAATTAAGTGTTCTCATAAAAAAATATATTCTGAGTAACTTTTGCTATTATAGTTCAAAATACACCGCATATTCACTACTAATGAAACCAGCTCAACTTGCTCACCAAAACGAAAATAAAATTTAATTTCTGTAAAATAACACGAGCGCCTTGTTCTACCACGTGCTTTTCCAGTTGCATCTAGTGTTGTCTCGATCCAATTGTACCTTTCTACGACATGCGGTATCTGCCTTTCTACTCGTCTCCAGGTCAGTTCCTCGAGTTCATCATTTGTAACAGATTTATCCATAAGATTTAGCCTCTAGATATAGCCTACGCACGGGATAGCGATCTTCCATTGAATACAACTCGCTTAGACTGCCCACTTAGTATGGGTAACACGGCAAACTAAGTTTTCACTAAGCTATCACTTGTGCTACTCCACGCGACACGTACAAGTATACGTACTTTCGTTCGATCGGAGCACCGGAAAGCAAATACATCGACGTTCGGCGGCAAAGAACTAGCAGCACGTTGGTTAGCGACCGCTTAGTAATTCAGCACACAGCCGAGAATTTCACATGGGCTCTGGACGTCATCAATCAGCGAGTATACCGATTCAGGATAGACCAATAAGGCAGCGGTGGCAACAATAGATGCAAACGCCCGATTCGCCATTACAGCCGGTCCCTTTGAAACAGCAGCTATGAATCGACCAGGACCGCACGAAGCGGAGCCTTGGACTGACGAATAGTTTATCTAATGTTTATACACATCTTCGCACGGTGACCTCTTATCTTGGCCGTTAAGCATATTGAACATAAAGAGATAATTTTCTTTTTTAAAGTTGAAGTCTGCTATGGTACCTGAGTTGCGACAAACGCAGTAACTTTGGGACGTTTTTGTTTTTTTCTGGTTTCAAAACAGACTCAGTGGCTTGGTGCATTAGTATGCGCCTTGCGACTAAAGGAAACACGTAGGTGCACGGGTTCGATCCCCGCCGGTACACATTTACATTTATATGGGGTCCGTCTTACGAAGTAATGCAAAACTGCTACTGTGGACGTTAAATGTTGGCTGATGGTCACCTTTAAGAAAATATTTTTTAGATTTCGAAACAGACCTTGCTCATTTATTTTTTTTTGGATTTACTCTGTTTTTATGTCTCTGTCATAATCGCATGCCATAGCGCAAGTGGGTGCAGCTTACACAAGACCTCAGTTAGTGCGTGACTTGTGGTTAGACAATTAGCAGCGATGTTATATCGATAGACTGCCTTAAATGATAAGCAGCTTTTTCTCACCAGATCCTTAAATACATCGCATCCTATTTCTCGTGTCTCGGTCGCATCCATGATGTTTAGAAATTAGTGAGACAAAATAGTAATGTTATTATTGACATCATCGTTAATATTACTTCTGGCACCATTTGCAGCATTCGTCTTGCTGCTACTATTGTATTTTTTTTGTTTATTATTGCGCACCAACTGTTAAAGATTTTGAGGCATTTTCGAATCTTGTTAATTATTTGATGTATCAGGCAGGGCAAGGGAGATGTATTTGGGCACGTTGAATGTGCGCCACGCGTTTATATGTTGATTGATACTGTGTATTTGCACGCACCGGTGTCCAGGTAATGCATGTATTTTTACTATTAGACCTAGCATTTCGAATCATTTCATTGAGTATTTGGTGGTAACTAGATGGAAGAGCTCAAAACTCTTAGAACCACTGTCCTGGAGTAGAACTCTTGTGACAGCGTGGACACATTTTACCACCGTGATGATCAAATTATACAGTTACTGCAAGAACGACAAGAACAAAATGATTCTTTAAAACAGTTTAATTTCCGCGATAGATGAGTTGACGCATTATATATGAGGATCTTTACGTTATTTTAGGTTGATGACTACATTTGCAGGTGCTCGTGGAATTGATGATATTATATAGTATATCGAACCCTTCTGGTTATTTTGATGGCACAAACTTCAATTTTTGTATGGGGTTCAATGGTGTAATTCTAATGCGAGGGAACCTTTTCCACGAATTGCTTCCTGCATGTGCATTTTATCACAGCAAATAATTCATCATTTTGATCATTATTTCTTTGCAATTTTCAATACGGCGAAGTCGAGCTCGATAAAAAAATGGCTTTTTTCTTTTTTTGACCCTTTGAATTTTTCCGAAATATAATCGCCTCTGCTACGAAGATTATTACTTATCTACAATTTTATTCACTCTTTCTCGACCTTTTGAGAATACTCCTCCGCGTATTCTCGAGGGCGTCCAATAAAAAATGACTGGAGCTTCCGACGTGGGAGAACCGCCGCGAGCGTTAACCGTTTCAAAACTTTGCTGACAACTTCTACTCTTCACCTATGCGTGTATATCGGGTGCTCAAATTCTGACAAAAAAGAAAGAGGACAAAAACAGTAGCAGGAGAAGAAGAAACGGAATCAACCTTGCCAATCTTGGGTCCTACCCTCTTTCACGAATTTAACACACCTTCTCGTGTGTCAAAATAGGTCAAGAAGATTTGCCTAAATTTACCGGTTTGCTATCTTGGCTTGACTTCGCGCTCGATTGAAATCATCGTAATATTCAGCTTGTGGAGGACTCTGATTTCGTCGGGCTGAAAAGCGAGAGTGGTTGTGTAGGGCGCAATAATTATACACGACGCAGTATAGACCGGTTTGCATCAAAATAAGTGAATGCCCATTTTCTATTAAAATGTCCTTACGCTTCTGTGAGCGTTGAAGAAACACACTTGCATCCCTCTAAATACACGCTAGCGTGGCAGAAGTTTGAAGTTTCTAAATTGTCCATGTTGAGTGTTATCTATGCCTCGTGTGCCCATGTGTGAAATGTATGCTGACATTTATATACCAATATCTGTAACAGCGCTTCGCTGTAGCTTTGGCTGATTTAGTACGCATTAGCACGGGGGTGCGATGGCTTGTGTAACGCTTAGTAGCTTGCCGCAGCGAGCGAGTCGACTACCTGAGCGATTTTCCGACAAATCCCATCTAGCGCCGCTTGCAGAGTATTAACGTCAACTGCTGTCGCGCCATGGAGGCAGGGAAGGCCTCGCAATGCTACGCTCTGTCCAGGGTGGCATTAGCAAAACGAGACGCCGTGTTCATGTCGGACGTGTTTGACGACAAAATGCGTGCGTTTTCCCGTGTGCTTCCTCTAGCCATCTGGTGCTATTAAGAAGAAATCTGTTAGATTAAAAAAGGATTCGTCCAAATTCGAGGAAACACCTCAACCGAAAGAAAACGGACGCAAAACGTTTAACTGTTTACAGTCGAAGGGTGCCCAAAAAATCGAAAGCTCTCGTCCAGCATTTTGGCCATCTCGTCCATAAATTCGATCTGTGATGCGATTTCTAAAATTCGTGTCTTTTAAGATCTAAAAAAATATTTTTTGAGGCTGACCATCAGCGAACATTTAATGGCCACGGTAGTAGTTTTTGCATTGCTCCGTAACACGGACCCCATATAAATGTAAATGTGCACCGGCGGGGATCAAATTCGTGCACCTACGTGTCCCCTCCGGTCGCAAGACGCATATGAATGCACCAAGCCACCAAGCTCGACTTTTAAGAAAGATCTACGATTTGCTACCAGCCAACAACTACTGTCTTGACAATGTCAATATCCCCGGCAACCCGTTCCTCTACCTTAATGAAAAACCGGAGGTGTAGGCTATATGCAAGCCGATGTTTCAGAATCATAAAATTTCATCCCAAAGCACAAGAAAGTTTGCACCTTGGAGAGCCCGCCGGTTAATGATAAACTTATACAACGTAATAACTTATACAAGCAAGCCCAGGCAAGGATCTAGGCTAAGAGCTAGGCAAAAGTAAAACGAAAGCGCGAAGTTCTACAATGGGTGTAGACAATGAAGCAGCGAGAATCATACAGAGAAACTGCGATGGATAACCATGAACTGCAAAAAGGGAAAAGTTCTTTGTGTTAAGGAAGTAGAAGTGCTTTTCTGTTTACCGAGGGTTGCATCTATGTGTATGCTAGCATTAAAATACGATGAACACCTCTGAAAATGCAAGGCACGACTACTTGACGCAAGGAGGCAAGTACACCACAAGTATGGTCCAAGGTGGATAATGAAAGAAAACTGCAAACCGTCATTAGAGGCATAGCACGTGGGTTTGCCGACTACATAAGTTAATGAATATTCCGTAGCTTCTGAAGCAGATAAGTAGGTTCGAGTACGTTTTTTGCTCGGAGCCGAACCCGGAGGCCATTTAGGTTGTTAGAGGGATAGTTGGTATGCGTAGCTAGAGGTTTACATCAAAGCGCTTTATTTTCATTCGCCCAACAGTATGTTGAACGCATGCTTTTTTTTCGAATAGCACTGGTTCAGCACTTGTATATTATGTTAAACTTAACTCTGTGACCTTTTGGTAAAGAGTTTAGCTCTATAGTCTCTGGCTCTGGAAATGTTTGTAGGCTTTAATATGACTCGAATCCTTCCGGATTCAGTAAGCCTTTAAATGGCCATAGCACATGTGACGGTCACTCTAAGCCACCAGAATAAAACGTCCGGCGTAGAACGAAGTAATATATGTTAACCAAGTCCGTAAAGGACTCAACGATTCTCAGGAAAAGCGCATGGCACCTATTCGTATGGCAGGTTTTATCTAAGATTAGAACATTAGCATAATTACACTAGTGCGTTTCATCAAAATCCTACATAATAATAATAATGAGGATGATGTTGATGATGATGATGATGATGGTTATTATTATTATTATTATTATTATTATTATTATTATTATTATTATTATTAGGAAAACGTCCCGTCTATTCTTTTCCATTTTACAATACTGCTATAGTTCAACTGATTAATTTTACGAGCTTCAGATCACACCGGACTAAGCAAGACTCATTAAAATAAGTATCTCAAATACATTCCATCAGTAGGAACTTGTTCTTCGTTTGCATATTCCATCTACATCCAAAATAATAATAATAGCATTATGACACAATATTTAGCTATGTCGTTACGATTCGCCGCAAACTTTAAAGGATACACAACAACCCATTTTCAAAGCGTACCGAAAATAGCAATCATTTATTGTGCCCGAACTACATAACTTAAAAAGTTATCCTATACAGCGCAATCGCTGTACGTGAGAACGCCGCGATTACGCAACAAAGCATTTGCCAAGAATCACGTAATGTGTCAATTTGAAATCATCACACGGAAAGCGTAGATGCTAAATTAATTTGGACAGACCGTTCTCTATCGCATTGCAAACCACATTTGCTTAAAAGGCGTTATTTAGTGACCGACTTGCCGTTTTAATCAACTTCTTTGCCAAAAACATATAAATAGATCGCTAATCTCAAAATTCCGGAACTCAACATATTTGGTGATAAAACGCAATTTTTGTTCTTTTTTCTGTTATGGCAGCCAGCTTGAATAACCTCGGGTGTTTTTTGGATAGGCGGCATTTAGTCTACCGATCAAACGCTGTCGAAAATTCGATCAAAAAACAATGTCCGATAGCAGTGTGATATCAATGGCAATGCCGCTGCCGGCAAAACCTATGTACTGCAGACACTTTCTTTTCACTCCTGCATCTGCTTCTGATAGAGCTCTCTTCCCACACTGCCGTTTTTTACAATGCTTTACCTTTATTTGCTATGCCTACGGTTCGTTTGCCGCGGAATGTCCAATTGAATTTCTTTTTTCCAATCTGTTGCTAGTTAGGATTTTTTACTAGAAGGCTATGTATGTTCGGCTGGTTTTTGTAGAGGTCTTTGAATTTAATTTGATTTGAATTGAAGTTTATCTAAAATTCGTGTATCGGCCGAACATACCAAACGTTCCAATATAAATAGCTGCGGCTATTTAATGTACTCTTAACTATTTTTTGCAACAATCTCTTAGTCAGTAAGAGAATACAAATGGTAAATGAGAGTGGTGAAATTGTGCAACGGGCACTTTATACTTGTCGCAGTAAAATTTTTAATGTTTTTTCGAGGCAACTCGAAAGCCATATCGGGGGTGTGTCTACAGGACGTCCGATGATGTTTGTATTCTTGTAAAGGTCATCACAAGCGTAGATTTGAAGCGGCCCAGGATGAGTAGGAGATAGCCGTAGATCAAAAGAAGGCCAGGGTCGTTTACTGTAGTTGGCCGTTCCGACATGATGGAATTTTAAGGTGCTAAAGGGACATGACTTTAATATCAAGCCTTCTTTTTTGTTTGACTGCATAAACGGATACACGCGGTTTTTGTTGCAAAATGAACGTCTTTAAGCACAGAATGATAGCTAAAAATAAGCTAGCTTTATACAGTATCTTTGCAGTGCAGTCCTTACAAATTTCTGGTTAAGTGGCTGTGTAAGCAGATTCTGATCTCACGAAAAATTACATTCTTCCCTACACAAATAAAATAATATTTTAACAGTGTCGCCACGATCGTCATGGGGGAGGGCAATATTTTCGATCTGGGTATATCGAACGGGCTACCGCGTAGACAAAGTTCATTATTTAATCTATGGAGCTCATAGCTTCCCAGCTAGAATTATCTGACTGAACTATATATAAGGCTATATGCTTCTCAAACAGCTTTAGAGCACGCGCACGTGAACAAACCATGTCTACGTTCATCGAATACAGTGAAAATATTTTCTAGAAGCACTTTTGATTAAAAACACTTTAGTCTGATTTTGAAAACCGAGATAATAATTGTGTCGTTCTACCTGCAAGATGTTGCACAACTGCTTCCAATATGCACAAACACCTGAAAAAGTGATGGAGATTAAGGCTAGAAGGCAACGGTGAAGCAATCATTGTTGCTAATCAAACATCACAACTCGTGTTAAGTTGCGATTGCCAATATGCTATTCCCATTATACGTATTATCCCATCCCCATTATAATCGATATCATCATTATCATTACTGACGGAAATAAAACTTGCAAAATCATAGAATATACTCTTGCTCAGGTAATTGCTTTTCGCAGCTTTGTTCTTCGTAATTCTTCTTCGTGTTACAATGTATTAAAATAGAAGAGAACAGTTATTCAAGTTCTCCTTTCGTACACGAACGTTGAATTAAATTCTAGCGGATACTTGTAGCCCCTGTTAGCGTCCTGTATGGGCAGAAAGGCCTACTGCTTGCTAATGGCAAGAAGGTCAAGCAGGTGTGGTGACTAGCCGGTCGTCAGGTACGATGCGAGACGTGACACAATCTGCCGGTGCAATATTCTATAACTAAGTGGAAATATATTACTGATGGGTGGTGTAATCAAACACTACCTTCCGCACAATACACTACATTATTCTATTCATCCGACGAGCAGACTCGTTGGCACTCCAATTGAACAATTTAGTCCTTAATCTCTAGCCTAATAGAGGCGCTGCTTTGGAAGCTGCCGAAATTTCTGTAGCACGACGTTGCTATTTCGCCGCCTCAAGTGATATCAGACCGTTATTAGATAGTTGTTGGTCCACAACTTTTGAAACTAATAACAGACGTGGCATATGACCGACGAAGACAATCTACCCAATTTGATTGTGCAGGATGAGTATGAGATTGCATGCCTAAACGTTGATCTGACACTACTCAAGCGGACATGGTCAGCGGCTAGAGCAAAATCATTATTCTAAGTAGAACAAACAATAATAATAATAGCGAAACGATGTGATATAAAAATACATCTCCAAATTCAATGGCATGATTTATCATTTTATGATTATATCACGGATACAGCATTGTCTTTTGCGCAGTAGGGTATTTAGATTCTTTGTGACTCTAGCGGCTTGGAACATTTTCTTTTCACGAAATAAAGAGATAAACGATAAGATTATAAATGGCATTGTTTTTTTAGCTTCAACACTTTTTACCGCCGCCATCATTGTGAATAACTTTCAGCACACTATATTGCAGGGATATAGATATTTGAAGGTAACAGTAATTATAGTGCACGTTAAATTCGAGATGGGATGCGCTGTTTGGCAGGCGAAGGCACTGGCCCTAAAACAAGTACGTCTGTTAAAGAGACTGTTCCCCTTAAGTTGCACGCGATGTTTTATGCACTTACCGTTTTGACAGCCAGGCGTTTAATAGAAAAGCACTGCCATGGAAAAATCTCGATTGTTTTTAAACACCATCAGTCATAGCGCTATAGTGAACGATGAAAATATAAATTAATAAGGAACGAGTCCATGATTGTGCATATCCAGTAGAAGCATATTAACTACCCTGCAACCGTACTGAACATTAACGTATATTGTTCTGTGTTGTGACTCTCTTATCAAGCATCAAAAATTGGCACCCCAGCAATGTATCAGCTCATTAGAAGTTAGAGAACATGTGTAATTAGGCATCGTTTTCTCTTCAATGTTTCTACATATATATTGGATTTTAATGACACTAGCTAGCTAACACAGTGATCTTTCAAAAGGTAAATGAATGTTTGTACGGTAGATGCAAACCCCGATTGTGAATATATTTGACCACAAACAATATGTAAACTCATCAATCGAGATATACCTGTGTGACACATGATGCACTCTATACTGCAAAAACTCAATTTCGATCTCATAGAATCAGTGTCGCCAATCAGGGCCGGTGTAGCGGCGCGCACAATCTGGCCTAACCTTCCCATCGGGAGACTCGATACTTGCATTGAAATCAAATATATGAGCAATGCGATAATGCATTTAATTTTTTTAAAATATAATCTTGATAGCTAAGCTATGAGGGAAAAGAGCTTAATCAACTGCAGATGCAACATGAGACAAGCAGTGGGCCTCATCATCAAATCATAGAGCGTAAAAACTTTGCTTTACCAAGCGTCAAAAAAATATATATTCTAAGAATCTTTTTAGTCGTAAATTTTTTCATCAAACCAGGCCGACCAATTTTGAGAAACGAACTTCCTTACTTATCTCATTATGAGACGACGATTTTTCTAATGCTTTATAAAAATTTATATCCGGCGACCTCAAAATTGCCGTTTCATTTATATATTTATAGATCAAAAATCCGTTCTATGCGATGAGAAGACTTCACAGTTCTCAAACCTTTTTTATATTTATACCTATTTCACAAATGCTTACATGAATAGCTAGTTTACTATGCGGTAAACATACTCTATGGTGTTCAGCGCGACTAGCCCGTTTGGTACTTATGTGCGGGTAATGATGATGCGCCCAGCTTGACACAAGCCGCTCTGTAGGATTTTTTTATTTCTTTAAAGTTTTACAAAAAAATCTTGGTATTTGTATTTTCTCATGTCAATTCAGTTTTTTTGTCATTTTATTGATTCCACGCTTTCGCACGCAAAAAGATATTAAAAGATCCGAAACCTGTTTACTAAACACAGCCTCAAGGGAGTCGCTAGCTAATCCTCATAAAGAATTGATTGGATCTGTTAAACCTACGGATTAAAGATGGTTCATCAATTCAGATACTCGAAAATTAAAAGGTTATTTGATAAAATGCAATTTGTTTTAGCCGTTAGCCGTTTTATCTGATTCGGCTGGCTCATTTATAGAGGAGCCCAAAATTATTCTAATGTAATATTTAGATCACTTGAAAGATGTTAAGGACATTCTCAAATATTGAGACAGAAATGCTATAAGAAATTATGGTGTCAGAAAATACTTACAAATAATATTTAGAGATTCCTTAGGGCAGCCATGATACCTGAGCCCGCCCAAGGAAGTGACTACTGCTTCACGTTGTCCTTCTGTCGTTCTTAAGTGTCTTTACACTCAATTTCATTTATGAAGGTACTGCACAGGAGTACAACGGACTATATGTATAGTTGATATACTGGTTAAAACATTAGCCATCTACATTACTGACCATTGATAAAAGCGTCATGCCATCAAGTTTTTACTGTACGGCTTATGCAATTTATAAATTATCATAGCCCAAAAATGCTATTCTCACACGTATTTTCAAGAGCGCCTATGATTTTTTAGATTGACACTCAAAAACAGTTGCGTGTGCTAACAACAACAAACTTCAGTACGGAATTGCGTTTTAACTGGAGTTTATGGTGCGAGGCATGTTGTTGTCTGTTCGCTTGCATAAATAATCTCTATATGGTCTGCGTCACATTGAAGTGACCCAGCTAGACAGACATATTTATATCCATTTCCTCAGTTGTCGAATACGTGAGGCTCTAATAAGCACATGCAAATTCTAATTAAATTACACTAGGTATTTGCATATCAAACACAATTAGTATCGGAGATCATGTTTATGTTTTTACCATAATTTACTTTACAAAGAATAAGTGCCACTTTTTTACAGCTGATTATACAAATTACTAGTAATTTCATCTAATACTACAATGATAGACGCAACGAAGGACAATAGTCATTTGTGACCCTCATTGAAGTAAAATACATATGGAGGACCCGTATACGGCGTTGATTGCCATATGACTTAAATTCTAAAGTTTCCACAAATGTTGATTGAAGTTGCTGACACTAGCCGAAAAACGTAACTGGTAACCACCTGTAGAATTCCAATAATAGATTATTCGAAAAGTTTCGCAACCCAATAGTAAAGCGTCACTATTTCTTTTTCAGTTTCCATTAATTGTGACACAGCCTTCAATCACTTTCGAAACGCACCATTTTGTCGTATAGGATCCTTTATTGACAAAAAGGTTAAACTCGATATTACCGGTATCACTGTCCTTAACTATATAGTTTGGCTGTCGATGTCAAATAGTGCGGTTGTCCCTCCGTTACGCTTAATGAAAAGCAACATCGACATACCCAATACACAGACGCATACAGATTCGTGTGCACCGTATATAATTTAAATAAAAGCAACGTTTAAATCCGACCTTCTCACTATTCAGAGAAAGGTTTAATTAGCGAACTTGCTGATTTCTTTCTCCTCAATTCTATCTGCTTATCTTACCATTTGTGATGGCAAATCACTTATTGCGTTCATTTTTCGCTTTTTTGAGAAGGCAATAAGGAGCGTTTGCTACCTAGCTTGGTTGCAGTGGCATGTATTATCCACCCGGCTTCGCTTGCTCGGGACTTCGCCTTATTGGCCTCTTATAGCGACATTTTTTTGTTGACATGTACAGGTCAGTAATGTTTTGTTTAGCTAGGTCGAAATTCCAGTTGGTCTTACCGTTATCTTTTCAGAACATTACGTTGAAGTTAAAAAAGTACTTGAATTCCGGCAAAAGAGGTGCCTAGTGTTTGATCTTTGTGCTGTTCTTGTCAGCATAGACATTTATTCAGAAACAAACGATATAGGAGGTGCGCAGAATTTTCAGTCACATATATATAACATTCCTATGTGCGTGTATTTTAAATATTTTTTCAAACAAGCGTCTTTTCATCACCATGTGCGAACAAAGCCTACGGGAAGATATGAATTACGACGATCACGTGAAATAGGAACAGCTAATGGAAAAAGAACACAAAACAAAAAATATTTCGTCAAAGCTTTTTCCCTTTTACTACCTACATAAATCACTTGAACATAGCTTACTCATAAGAATGTCACACTTCAGACTATATATAGACGCCCGAATGCATACTATCTTACGGGCATGAAAAATGCTTGTCCAAAATATAGATAAAAACACAGGTTCATTTAAGTATATCTGAAATTACTTCGGATGCTTCATTTCTGATGCTTCATAATTAGCATGCAGTCGTCTCTTCTCTGAGCAAGCAACCATGGCCCCAAAGCTTTTTCGTGTTTTGAACAACGGCTACACCACCGGCAGAACCTTGTGACAGAACAGTTTTTTGAGTAGAGGCCGCCGCAACAGTTCGTGACAGGGACGCCTGAGAACGGGAGTGGAGGTTGCTAAGGACGGAGTCCGTTGCAAGAATTTTCCAATCCGAGGGTTCCCTGCAGCTTCTATTTCGTTACCACCCCCTTTCATTCTCAGAACTCGGTTTCTCCTGGGATCCGCGCCTTCCTTTCCTTTTTGCTGCAAGCCCATCCTCCCGTTTTGCAATGACGACTACTCGGCGAACACGAAACATCTTATAAAAGTCTCTCTTCACATACCGCTAGAAGCCGACGTCATGGCCAAGATTAAAAAGACTGTAATAAACTCATTCTTAAACTGTGCACCTATATAAAACCCTGTACACACATGAATGTCTATGAGTGCAAATGAATGTGAATTTGTGCATATTTATTGGACACTCGGGGGCTGGCCAAGCTTTACAGATAGATGTGTCAGGCCATATTGGACCGGCACCTGTTTTTCTCCTTCGTCACTCCTTCCTGTCAGACCTCCTCAACCCGAAGATGGAATCTCGACCATTGAAAGGAGTTCTTATGGGACTTTACTTAGCCTCAAGCTTTTCTAGTTTTTCGTCTCCGCTTGAAGTATAAGCTAACTAACGTTACACACAGGAGCCATCTGTTGAGCTCCTAGAAGATCCCCGTCTGAGCTCACGTTGTATGGAGCGTAACTTACTGGTTCTCAGCCAGAGCTTGTCAAGCAAAACAAGCCCACTCGACCGTCGAAACTGAGTATACGTTCTTCTGGCGGGCACTTTCTTCATTATACCGACTAATCTGATTATTCAATGTTAAACGCCACAGACTGAGCAGTCAGTGCGTGGGTATGTGTTTGTATCGGTCTACTTGTCCTTCTTAGTTATATTTTACAGTAAAAATTCTCTCTACCCCTTTTAAAACCCACATATATGTGGTTCTTTCTCTATACAAATGTAACAAAGCACAGTACCTCGTTTTAAGTGAGCAGAGTCAGCATCGTTTGATGTTGAACTGAACGAGTAGCATAACAACACTGTGCTAGCACAACAATGTGCTAAATCGTGCACAAATAAGAGAAACGACCTTCTGGGTCAATATGTCAGAAAGACAAATGGAGGCGACATAATAATATTCATAATAATTAATATTAATAATAATAATTATTATTATTATCATTGTCAGTAATAATAAAACACTTATTCAACCGTTCGTGAGCCTAGAAATTTTGAGCTAAGCGTACAGATTTATACACATCTCTTTTTAGAATTTATTGAACAGTAAATGTGCACCAATTTTTCTAGGGTATTTAGAATGCCCATACTCTGCCTTACCCATCGTGTTCCTAGTATCGAATACAAATGTGTAGGCTGGCATGACTAATTGCCTACGTCGCAATAAACGAATTCTTGGAACATCCAATCAAAAAACGAGAGAGATTGGTAGGAATGTAGTACCGAAGCAATATGTGGTTGAGGTGACCAGAGCTTGATTCAATTTTATAGATCACTAATTATCACCTCAGCGGAGAAATTTGACCAATGCATTTTTCTGAAAAACCTTGTGCGGGTTTTGTGAAAAGGGTATTTCAGAAGTTGAAGACAATGTCCTTAAATATAAGTATACTCTCACGCCCTACAAATATACTCGCATTCAACCACGTCTATATATGTATATATATATAAACATCATGGTAAATCTATTTGACCCAGTTGCAACACATACAATCCATTATTCCGAGTTTGAGACTTAATTTAATTTAATGCTATTTCTGTTCTATTTAGTAGGTTCCCGCTATTGATTTTTTTGTTTAACTCAAGCATTTATTGTTATATTATGCACTCATTTTAGGCAGTGTTACATTAGTCCAGATCTCCAACGGTGTCGAGCCCGGTGGCTTGGTACTTTCGTATGCACCTTGTGACCAGAGGAGACACGTAGATGCACGCGTTCGATCCCCGCCGGTGCGCATTTACATTACATTTATATGGGATCCGTCTTACAAAGTAATGCAAAAACTGCTACCGTGGACGTTAAATGTTGGCTGATGGTCAGCTTTAAAAAATATTTTATTTTTAGATCTCCAACGATAATGTAAAAAGCGCTACCATGGACGTTAAATGTTGGCTGACGGTCAGCCCTAAAAAAACATAGATCCCCAACGGTGTATGTACTTCTATGTGAAATACTTATTTGCGTCCTTCTAGGCACTTATTTAGTGAGTGTGAAAATTTTGCCTTCTGAGTACTATTATAAAGTGCGCTTTCGCTCAGGTAAGTATCTGGTCATCTGCTGTTCATACCTGTTCTTAATGCAACGAATTGTATTATGAGCTTGGCCAATTTGATGACAAAAGTAATCAATGTGGCAATTTGACGCTAATATTTTCGGAAGAGATCAAGCTAAACGACTAGCAGTCACTTGCACGGTAGCTCTACCCGATAATGCACAAAGAACAGAGACAAGCCGTGTGATGATTGCTGTGTTTTTCCAAATTCAAAGTAACTCTTTAGTAGTCGATTTCGAACCAACCAAACAATGTTTTTGCTAACGTCAAACCCTTTCGCCGAATCGCATTATTCATTAGATACGGCTTAATTCTGATCGCAAAGAGCAGCTGTGTCATAGTAATTGTTTATTTAGCTGTGTGATAACAATGGCCAGGTATGGCCAGGTACCTTGTCCGCGACCCTTTATTTATCTTTCTTTTGTTTATTTAGATACAGACAACAATATCTCGCAAATCAAAGTATTATTAGCTAAGATCGTCAAACTACCGTAAGACATGCTTTGTCAATATATATATATGCCTCAAATATGCTATTTCAGGATAACCATGGCCATGTTGCTGGAAGGACAGTAATTATTAGTGTGAAGAACTAATTCCACAGAATTGTGTGATATATTGGCGTGATCTTTGGCATTTCATATATACGGCTCCTAGTTTATGACAATACCACGGCTACGGCAGCAAATATACTGACTGTTTATCGATCTATGTCAATGATTTAGCCATGCGCTGCACATGGCGATGACAGTTTAAAAGGTGAAAACTGCGATGTGAGATAACAACGTATCACGCACAGCTGGGGCAGCGTCCATATAGCAATTTCCTGTGTATCGTTTTTTATATTAGTCAAACCAAATCGTAAACTGTTGCCTCTTGCGTGTATAATGTTGGTGCTTTCTAGGACAAATAATGTTGCAATATGTTGCAATAGTGTTACTTGCGCAAATATGGGGTTAAGTGGCGGTCCTTTAATTGTGTTTGCAACACCTGTACATTGTATTTTAATTAGCTAATGAGTTTTAGTGACATATACGGTGCATTATATCAACTTTTAGGATCTTTCATTAAAAATGATCATATTTTTATTGATCGCA
>MNPL01018089.1:3743-16687 GCA_002081605.1 Tropilaelaps mercedesae | reverse complement strand
CAATTATGGTTGCTGTCCTCTTTCTTCAAATCATGTCATTCTGCGTATGCTTGGATTCCAACTTCAGGATCCCTTTAACCAATATCAGACAGATCGATCAGCCTGTCGCAGTAACAATTGGCTCCAATAGCGGTAAACTGTAGCGTTATTGTAGATGACTGCACAACGTGAGCAACCGTGGAAAAAGCAACGCCGCTCACATCATTCACAGCGAGTGGCAAAGTCGGAATATTCAACACAATACAATCGGCTCCATTGATCGCCGTACGTTGGCTCAATTGCGAGACGGCGGCTGTGGTCACACAGATTCCTACGTATGAAACGATCCAAGTCGGGAATGTGTGAGTAGATGGGTATATGGAGTTGAAAACGATTGGTTATTTTTGATTGCGCTAATGTCGCTTTGTTTTCTATGCTTGCTTGGTCGGAGGAATGAGCGATATTTTTGTTTAAACGTTTCAACTTTGACAATTGATTAAATCGCGCAATCTGTCTCTATGTTAGGGTATTTATATTTACATGGAAAATTTGAATGATTGAAGTTCAAACAGCGAACTGGAAAATAATCGCGAATACACTATACTACTATGTTAAAATAATGCGCCTAGAAGAGTTACGTACTCTATTAGTACAAATGAATGAAATATGGAGGTTTTAAATTACTGTAGGAAGGAGTAATCGAAGGGATAACTGGAATGTAATTGAGGACCTCCCTGAACGATATTCTAAATATGTCGACAACGTAACCAGCATCCGATGTGGTCTAGTGGCTAGGATTCCTGGTTTTCACCCAGGCGGCCCGGGTTCAATTCCCGGCATCGGAGCTTTTACTTTTTAACATATTCACTATATTAACTTTTTTTTTGTAAATTTCGGTGGCAAATAGCACACATCCTGTAGACATGCTCGTTGCAGGTATTTCAGCAAAGGTAGACTGGCAGAGTTTATTTAATTTACGTAGATCAATTTACCACCGTGATACACCGAATCGGCAGAAACTCAGCGGCCGGCAAATCATGTACTAAAACAATTAAATAGACGCAAACGTGAGTGCACGCAAGGTATTAAATAAAGAAGCATGTTAATATCTCGAAAAAGATAAGTGCCGAAACCCGGGATCGAACCAGGGACCTTTAGATCTTCAGTCTAACGCTCTCCCAACTGAGCTATTTCGGCTGTTGCACTATGACCGAATTTTTTTCAAAACTAACACTCAACCGACGTTTAACGTCCATGATATCGCCTTCGAATTACGTTATATGACTTTAATGGAACTGGTCAAAATTTAATGAAGGTGATTTCCCATTGAGAACATTTCCGGTGACCTCAACAACAAAATCGCTAGGATAATGCAGCAGAAACGCCTTTGTTCTTCAGTTCATTAAAGCTAGCCATGCGCATTAGAGGACAATATAAAAGCTGTGTCAATAAACAACATGTCAAAACACCGATTAGACCAGAATTACTTGGATTGTTCTTAGATAATTAATGACAATATCGACCGAGAAGTTCTCTCCAGTGTTACGCCAATTTTATACGTTTTTAGTTTCATGAGTACACTCATTGGTGCACATCAATTTGTCACAGTGAGGTAATGACGAATGAGAAGCAGTGGGACAGCTGTAGCAGTTGAATTATGCTGCCTGCGAGTCTATAACTCTTGGGCCTGATTTGTAAACTATTTGTGTGGAAACGAGTAATAAATGTGGAAATCAACAATAGTAATATTAATACCAATTATAATAATATTAGTTATAATTGGTAACATGAAAAGCATGACATCAGCAGTCAATTTCGAAAACTGCAAAAAAACGGCGCAACGTCCATTCCTGTCTATAACGATACACCTATATACAATTTTTAGGTCTGATCGTCAGCAAACGTCCAACGTTTATCGTAACGCTTTTCGTGTTTTCTTTGTAAAACAGAGCCCATAAATGTAAATTAGCGACGGCGCGGGTCGAATCGGTGCACTTACACGTACGTGTACATGCACCTGGGCTTAACTACCACCGGCTACGTTGACTGCCAGGCAACGACCAAGCAGAAGGACGCCAAACGAGTGGCACAATTAGTTGAGTTCAGCCATTTGAAAAACACCTTGCAAAATAGTTCGACGCACTTTGACGTCACCACTATTATTCTTCCTTTTTTTCCCTTTTTTATTGTGCTTCCATTCGACCCTAATTCTCGTTTTGCCATCTCTCCTCGTTCTCTGTCTACTTTTTATATCCTCAATGCTCTCCCTTGTAGCCGTCCTTAATTATTGGCAATGGCCGACACAAACTAAATACCGCTTGGTCAGACACGATCTCCAGTGGCGTCAAGGCTTTGTTTCAGAGAGGAACACTTTACCCGGGATGCTATTTTCTAATGCACATGTCTCGTGTGTGTGTGTGTGTCAGCGCAATAGTCGAATATTGCATCAGCCAACGTCGGTGACGCACTTCGAAATGAAGCGGCGTTGTGGGTTTTGCATTCAAATTCCGTTCCAGCCAGCGGCCAGCTGCGGCCCACATGTTTATAAAGGGAACAGCGCGATCAAAATATTGAGCGTGGTCTTTTTTTATGGCAATCCTGTTGGCAGGCGTCGAGAGCGCGAACACCAATTTTGCAGCACACACGAAGCGGACTGCAGAGTTTCGGTACACGTCGGAAATGGTACCAGATGTTCGTGTTAAAGAGTCAAGCTGTATCTATGCTCAACTGGGGAGCATTCGAGATGAGGGGCACGCTTTGCATATGGCTTGTACAGGCCGCTTTGTCTGGAGCATTACATAAGTAGGCGCATGGCAAAAACTCCAATGATCCTAGTCCTTCATAGGTCCTTATGCCATTCAACGAGCGATGTGGCATTTTTCCTGCCATAAAGTGCGTTGCTCTATCTGTCGAGGAACGAATTCGCCGACCGGACAAGCCACAACCATGCAAACGCGCGGTACGAATTAGGACATTAAGGAATTTAGACGTTTCGTCATTTTAAGGCCAAACGATTCGATATACGAGCAGTATCGCTGTAGGTATGCTGAAGGTACAGCCTCAGCCCTATTAAAGAAACGTCCTGCCCGCTCGGATGCCCGTGACGCCGTCCGCAATCTTCATGGTTCCGGTTTAGAGTCCACGGACCCACATCGACTGCAAGGCGGAGATCGACCAAACCACAAAGATACAAAGAATACTCGTTTACTCATAATTTTGATGTGATCGCACGTGCGCTGGCAACAATAGGCACGGCCATGGAGTCTAGAGGACGCGAATAAGTGCCAGCTGCCAAGCGCGGTCACTCAATCAGAAGATTGGTTGCCAACTGAGGGGCCTCCTCCGCGAGAGAGAATTAGAGACAAACGTTCGAGCGAGCTACGAGGACAGTTCAGTTCAGGACAGGATTGTGCAGAAGGCGGGTAAAGTAAGGGACATTTCTTATCGGAGACGGAAAGCCCAGGCGTCCTTCAAGGCTCGTTCGTGAAGCATCTTTATCCAGTCCTGGCTTTTTTCATTCCCAGACTCCAGCTTTTTTCGGACATCTCAAATGTTTTGTGCGAGAGATATGAATCGTGGACATCCTTTCGTGACTGTTCAGCTAACTAAATGCGCATAGCGATAGACAAGCAAAAGCGAAGTCTGTGGGGTGCTTTTACGAGGACACCCTGTGTCACCCTGAGTATGGAATCCATTGCTGTTCTCCTGGCCTGTCACATACGTGTCATAGATCCGGTTAGACATGTCTATTTATAACAGTAGTAGCACGGATGCAAGTAGCTAGGAACTGAGAGTACCCGGTAGTCGATGATCAAGTTTCGGTGGCGATCGCAGTATTTACGTTACGTAAAGCGCCTTCTAGATCCAAGTTCTTTTTAGGAAAAACGAGCAGTCTTGAAAAAAGCATACAAAGGTAAAGATCGACACATTCGGTTATAGCATTATGCACCATCTCGGATCCCACTTCCTGCTGATCAGGTCGCACGTCTGCAAACGATAAGGTTCGATGTTTCGATGGTGGATGGTCGCTGTGGGACCTTTCTGGAAATTGCAGCCTATAAGGCGCGGCAACAGTGACCCCGAACAACCAATGTGACATTTCGGACTTTCTTTTTTCGTACGGAAAAGAATTATAGATGCTACTCGCCAATGATTTGATCGAATCTGTTCAAAGTTAAATTCATGCAATACGAGTAATTCTCACGACTATTCATTACCCGAGTCAGTAGAAACAGAAGAAATGATAGTGGCCTAAGGGCGGTCACCAAGTGGCAGTGACGTATGCTGCTAAGGCCGAAACTAGACAATACTTGACGGGTCTTCATTCCCTCTGTGTAGCCTGAATCGAGCTTGTTTAAACTTCGGCAACGGCTTGTGCCGACGCAGCGAGTAGAACGCAAGCCGTTCAGACTACGGCTGCACCGCTTGGCAAACCAACGTAAGGTAGGTAAGGCCGCGCCTAGTCCAACTAAAGCTGCACATGGCGTGCAGCCCTCGATGTCCTATGACGATAATGCCGGGAGGGCGAAAGGGGATGCAGAGCTAGAGAGGAAAATAGGGGCCGAGAGAATGATCAACCTGAGAGTCATATTAAATAGAAGATAGCACCAGAAAAGAAGCCGTTCCAGTATCCTCCGCCGTCATATGGATCCTGCTCATCGAGTTGGGGAAACAGGTCACCTGTAGCGATAGACGCAGCGGTTTCTGGCCGACCGAAAGGCTTGACCATGCAGGCGTGATAGGCCACTGAGACCACGGCAAGTAACGGCAAGGCGATATTGGGCGAGTTCTGTGCGCATTTCATGTTCATGTCATGGCCGTATATGACTTGGCCTGTGCGTGTAAGTGGAGCGTTTCTCCTGCGTCGTATATCGATGATTAGCAGAGCGTTTTCGCGGTAGTTTAAAGCGGCCTCGACAATCTACCATCTTCTTCTGCCCCGCGCGTTCCCCTACAGTGCTGCGTTACCGTGTCTTTATTTTGCAACCATTGGATGCTGCACTACAGCTGGGCGTCCTCGCAGGTTTGATTATAGTTTCACCTAGTTGGCATAGTGGCTGTATTAGCGCCATTTTTATCTCTCTCTCTGTCTCTCTATGGTCGTTGAAAGATGAACTGCTTTTTTTATTGCTTTTTATAGAATGGGATATAACCGCACGATCGATTAAGAATATTCCTTAGGCCATGATCGTTGCTGCGGACTGAAGGCAGGACAGCTCTGAGGAAGGCCCTTCGGCATAAAGTGAGCAAGTTTGGTAAAAGAGAAAAAGACACCCCAAAAGGATGTCCAAAGCCCCGTACATATTGGCGAAGGGTTATTGTATCATGGACAGCCAAATGCGAAAATGTCATAGGTCGGGGGGCGCCATAAGGGCCCAAAAAACATGCCAGGTAGTGTGTGACACCCATTTCAATCTATAAAATTGTGGAACATTCTATAGCACCTGACTCCTTTGAATTATATTTGTTTATACTGTGAATTGCCACTTATTATAATTTTTACTCCTAAAGCTGTTTATAATTCAGGCTCTGTCTTACAGTAATTGTTATTTTACTGACAACGCCAATAATAATAATAATAATAATAATAATAATAATAATAATAATAATAATAATAATAATAGTAAGCTGAGAATAAGCTTAGAAAAGTCTTCTTAAAAAATGCCGAGTCTAGCCTAATCAAGCGACTATTGTCTTTAAAACAAAGGATCTTTGTCTTGACTCCGTTAACTTACAATCTCGAGTTGGCGCCGTCTTGGTATAGATATTTGAACATTAAGCTGCACCCTAATTGTGACCGGCATTAGGGTGAATTAGTCAGAAGAAGTGGAAAAAAAATCTAATACAACGTTGCTAGACCTTTCGTCGGCCGTTAACAACTAATCGTTTCGTTCACCATCTATATAGTCTCACAGGCAAGTACATTATATAAACGAACAATTATCTTTATTGCTAAATGCGTGTAGACTGGTTTCAAGTTTCGAAAGATACAGCTACTTTAGCACCAAAGGCATTAAGTTTGTCCTTGAAGACGATGGCTGGGACAGTTATCACAGCTTACGGAAAAAATAAAATTCTATGCGTTTTGGCCAATTATGTTTGGCAAAGTTACATCGCATTAGTTAGAGATATGTTAACACAGTTCAGGTCTGTACTCCGGCTCTAATCTCTACTTAAGAGCGTCCAAGCGCTTTCTGCTCGGTTGTTGAAGTACAATTTTGGCCCTTCTTTGCTTAAAACAGTGCTAGACCAGCTCCCGTCATTCGCAGCAACTTATATCAACCCATTGACTACAACAACTACAGTTGTGCTTTTACTGTCCATTCATGTCTGTCACACTTTCCTTTATCGACATGCTTTTGACCCTTCGTCCATTCCGCTTCAGTCAGCTTACAACCACCGCCCTCATCTGTTACTTTTCAGTCAATAGTTTTGGCAACATTTTTTTGAAAATCGAGCCACATCAATGCCATCGCCTCACTTTTTATCAAAACCGTCGCCGTTGTTGCTGTTTTGTGTGTCTGGTCGCGTGTGTATCTACCCGTGTATGGAGATACGTTTTTCTCTGTGCTTCTTTATTGTTTGCCGTTTCTTTGTCTCGATTGGGGGCTTTTCGGGTTTGGAAACAACCCCCTTACCCTAGCTCGTCCAGACTCTCCCACCAACTGCTGCCACCTGCATATCGGCCATTGCCACCCGTTCCGCTTTTTGGCACGATTATGTGTTAACAACATCAGCTTGATCGAGCGAATGACCAGCTCGGCGCTAATCATGGAATATTCTACCCCTGCTTTTACGACTCGGACATTCTACATTCGGATTTCTACAGTCGGCAGCTATCGACTCTTGGGCTGGTTGTGAATTCACCCGCTTCTTCAACGTTTGACGACAGGGGAAAGTTAGTGGGGCTCTTCATTGCAGTGTGTCTTCAAAATACAGCCGTTGCTACTGTTTACCGTCGATAAATGTGACCAGTAATTTAAGCGTTCAAGAGCTGGCCAGTCGGAAGAGCCCACATTCAACCCGAATTAACTTAGGGGGTTGCATAACGCGCGACGAATTGCCTTTCTATTTTTCTTGTAGATAACAATAATAATAATATTAATAATTATTATCATTATTATGAATAATATAATAATAATAATAATAGCTATTATTATTATTATTATTATTATTATTATTATTATTATTATTATTATTATTATTATTACTATTATTATTATTATTACCACTGTATCCAGTGCCCCTACTTCGATTACAGTTCACATTACATTAGAATTGAGTAGGAATGGGGGAAGGGGGCAAGCACGCAGTCCAATGTAATCTTGGCTGAAAATTATTGCGACAGAGGCAAACTTTTATTCTCTTCTGTTGCTATTGCTGCCGCTCCTGCAACTTCTGCGGCTGATTGACGGGGTCGAACAGAACACGCGGGCGGAGTTCCGAGTGTCTGGCCCTTGGGACGATTTTCGGCGTTTACGCCCGCTGCCGGCCGTTTCGCCCGGCAGAGTGGAACGAAACAGAAATCAACATAAATGCTGGCCAATCTGTGGGGCGTGCAGTAAGCAGTGGCAATAGGGTAAAAAGAAAACATGCTCACACGCGTTAACTGTGTATCGGCTGTTACTCATGTGTTGTATTCGACGGCAATCTATAGTGGGAAGACCCAGCGCGCTTGGAGCATCAAAACAGCCAACAAAGAGTTCGTCTCTCTGACGCCGCTACTGTACTATAACACTACACTGATTAACATTGCTTATGCAGGTTCTGAAATACTTTTATTCATGAGGCCAGCTAAAATCCACAAGAAATATTTTGACAAAAAAGAACGAATTGAATTCGTACTTAGATGAATATATTGCGTCATGTATGTTTTCTATATACAGTGATCTATAGACGAACTTATGTCGTTCTTGAATGAAACTAAGATTTAATGAACGAGTAAATAAGAGATATGACGAAATCAAACTTCGTTATGGTAAACAACCTTTTCCATAATTGATGCTGTGATGTTTGCAATAAAGTAGATAATTACAGTGTTTATTCGGATAAGTTTTTTGTGCTCGCTCGCATGCTTTCAAATCAATATCACCAGATATCTTGTATCGAAGGTTGGCCTGACTGGTCCAAAATGGCGGTGGCGGTCTATACTGAGCTTGCGTTCGGTACACAGGTACCTCTGCACCCGTAACCAAGCGACTCTTACCTGTCCTCAATCCTCTTTGTGGAGTCGACCTTCTGAGCGTCCATCCGAATTTTATATCGAATAAACTTTGGGATTTCTCCTCTGCTCATCGGCGATCCTGCCGTATCTGCGAAGACAAGGGCGGCCCAGAGCTTATTTTCCGCCATGAGTTTTAGCCCATTCCTCATGAGATCTTCCTCTCGATCGTACCCTTCGAAGCGATCCATTTCTACACACTGCAAATGAAGAGCAACGTGAGAAACAAAAGCGGCTTTAGTAGAAATCAAATAAGTTTCAAATCCAGTAGCACGCGTTGGCTCTTTGCGCATATATAATCTTTGCATTTTTTTAAGTTCATCTTCTCGTTTTCTATACACTAGTCAATGGCAGGCGCCACATTATGCCTGAACCCCAGGCAGCAGGAAGCCCCGCAGACAACACCGAAGTGCTGTACTACAGTTTCAGTTTCTGTTTTCAGTTTCTGCTTGTGGTTATGCGCAATATAGTGTAGTTTTCGGTTTCAGAGAGAGCGCCGGGGAAAGGTAATAGATTTCACTATCTTAGTACGATTCACTCAGTAGAATACTGTGTACATACTTTAATTGTAGCGTTTACTAATCAACTTGCGTTAGAAACAATTGCTTTTGTTTAACATATATATGTGGTTTATTAATGGCACGGTACACCTCCGTCCTCATAGAAATAATGACATAAAAAAGTGAAATTCGCACAGTATACAAGTAAATACATTGCGATGATAGCAATCATAGATATTACAGCGATAATTCATGCATACAAATGAATTTCTCTATCTCAATATTATTTTTACATTATAGGAAGCAACGTCGATTGAAAGCTACATGTAGAACGTCCATGTATTGAGGGATGTTGAACCTATAAGGATGATTTTTCTCTTATAATACACAGTTTCGCCGTTTGTACAAGTAGTCGAATGTCCTAGGTAGGCTCCGGTACAGTAGGACAAAGAAAAAATCTGCTTGCCCGTACTGCCGCTGAAACCGACAACTTCGACACCATTTGGATATTCAACAGAGCCATCACGTTTTCGGAATCGGACTCCGGTTGTTTTTGACAGGAGGGTCAAATTTAATTCATTGACGAAGAGATTCTTTCACTTCTAATTCGATCATCGAGATACAAATAATGCTGCTCCTAAAATACTACTATTTTTAGCTATTGCATAAACCTTTATCAATGACAACTATGAACACACTCAATTTCTTCCTACTACGTTATCCAACGTTTGACTAACTTAAAATCAGAGCGGTTACCAAATTTTCATTTTCTTGTCATGGTTGCCTAAACTGAAGTGTTATGGCTAACCCGTCAAGGGCAGACATTTGATAGTGAACAACGAAACGACGTCATCCAAGGCAAGACGGTGGCACATTATTGCAATGTGTTCTCAATCGCCTTAGTAAACGCGGTACAGTTCGGTGACGACAATGGCGTTAGATGCTGCATTGCCTAATCACCTACGCTTTTCTCTGTAGGTATAGAGAAAAGCGGGAATATGAAAAAGCAGTTTAACCAAATATTCTATTTCGTCGACAGACAAAAGAATAGAGAGAAAGAGAGCCATTTATTGGGCGGTGATCACAACGAGACACACTAATGTTTATTCAATTGAACAGACTTCGAGACGCACAAGTTTGTTTGCTCTGCCCAACCTTATCGTAGTCGTCTCTCCTGGAATAAATCAATCTTAACGGTAGAGAGTGACTGCACTTCAAGTGATTCTCAGCCGAATCTGCATTCGCCTATTTGTGGGGTGTGTGTAACTAGTTAGCACTCCAGCCCGTGGAGAAGATTCACAGAACGACGTCGGTACGCGATTTGCTCTTATGATCACCAAGGTAGTAATTACTTGAGTGCTGAACAGCTATCGAGTTTGTTGGCGAACCTGAGGAAATCTCTGAAGCCCCCTTAAGTACGATACGAGGAGTGAAACTGACTGTCGAACGATTGTAGAAATACAATATAAAGCAGAAGAGGAAAACCGTTACTCGACAATCGACCACGGACGCAAAGACCTGGTCATGATGAATACGGATGTGTGTCGAAATCGATCCAAACAACGCCATACGAGAATTCATTGTTTTCTATAGATTACACACATAGAGCACCTACTTCATCGACGGAATTCAATAGCGTTACGACCAAAACTGTATCCTTCACCAAACCTATTTCGTGTTTTAGATATAGCACGGTGACCCAGCCAACGTGCCCAGCTGCCAAACAAACGTACATAAATATCTGCTACTCTTCTCATCCCCTTGAGGATCTTCCGAATACCTACGTTGAGTGCGTTTTCGATCTCTGTGGCGATTCTGTTGGCACTCTCCATATACTGAGGTACATCAGCCAACCAGCCGAGAGTGTCTGTCACCGTCGTCGTGTTCAAGCCGGAGATTCCCTCGCCTGCCGTGGCACTGATTGCACTCACATTATTCACATGTTCCTCCATCATGATTAGCAGCGGTAGGCTACCCGTTGATGACAGTTTCTGTAAGCAATTCACAGAAACAGACAGAGATTATGATGCCTTCGTAGATAACATCTCACGTAAAGTACGTGAAAAAGCGTAAAATCTATCGGTGTGTGTATGCTGCGTGTGTTTGTGCGTGTTTGTGTGTGTGTGTATGCAAAACGATCATACGTGTCCATTGAAAAAAGAGTAAGATGCTTTCACAATCCCGGTGTGCTTGACAGGCAATGCTTCATAACGTGGTTTTTTCACAGCGTACACGAATTTATTGTTTGTTTCGACGGTACGAATAGGATAGCTTGATATGCCTTGAGAGACCTATACGAAATATGAACTAGGCGGCGCATTATCACCTATGTCGATCTGCAAGACATTGACATTCGTCCGTGCAATATGAATGTGTTGTGAACTATCTTTGGTCATATGCGCGACATAAACCTGGACAAGTTTTTTCGTACTGGCGGCTCGCGTCATTGCAATTTAAGCTTGAGGGCGTAGGTGTCAGAAATGGCTAGCGAAATCTACACGAGACATACATGTTGATTAGTGAATTTTCGAAGGGACAGTGAATGCTTAAGGCCATATGCCAGCTTGAGAGCAATCCAAGAACAAAAGATAACTAATATAGGCTACTGTGTGAGTTATGCAGTTTCTATTATCGAAACATATAGGCGCAGAGATAGTCTACATTCTAGTCACAGTGGACGTTCGCGTGTCTAACAGTAACTTATAACGTATCGATTCTCTTCGTTTCGGCCCATTTGGCTCAGATCGGCAAAATAAAAAATTAGCATTAGTAAATCAACAAGAACAACAACAATCTGAGGGTCGTTTAGATGCTAAGAAACAAGGGACACAAGTGACCGAGCTATCGATAACAGACGAAGTTGCTGCTTCTGGGGCGTTGCTGCCTCCTCGATACGAAGTCAACCCGTCTACGTGCAAGGAGTATGAAATGGCTCCTGAGCAGATTTGAACTAGTTGGAGGCCATGGGGAAGAGAGCGACTTGCGGCGGTAGCAGGTGTCGCCCGTGGCACCTCCGTCATACGTTTCTCCCCGTTGAGTACAACGATAACATAACAGCAAAGTTGGCAACAACATAGAAGCAAATGCAGTAACTGCGCCATCAGCGACAACCAGCTAATCTAAATATTAAAGTTTCGAGTAGAAGACAAGGCACGCCCAAGGATAGATACGTCTGCCGCTAATGAAGAAATAGGTTACCCAGGCCGTGGCAATGATTCTGTACCATGGAGTACGCATGAACGAATAGAATAAAGCCCATAGTAGAAACAATCCGTCTTCGGTTTCTGCTGCAACAAGACTGTAACCATTCGAAGTTTTTGCTGCTGTTGCTTTTTTCGGTCTGCTATTCGAGTTACATAGATAATTAGACGATTACATAGATACTATGCGATCATTAGAAGAAAATAGAATCCATATTTTAGTATGTATAAATGTCAGAGGGGGTAATTGACACGGTAAACGTTTTGCAGGTCTCAAAACTACCTCAATTCAAGACTCAAACCTCAAAATGAATTGATTTAGACGACTGGCTTTACGTTCGCAACAGACTAACAAATGCATTGACACTTGTGAAATTCCTTCATACTCGGTAGCCACGGTGTTGGTTTGTGTTGTTTTGTTGAATACGACAGTCCTATATAAGTATTTTATAAGCTAAAAACAATTTTTGTAGTAATTGTTCCTCAATGGCAGAAATGTGCCAGGGACAACAAATGGAAATTGAACTGAAGTTCGCGAAGAACCTTAGCCGATCCCTAGAGGTTCATAGACATTCTCTAAACTGTGAATATTATCGTGATAAATAACCGTGTGTTATATTTTATTTTGTGGACAGATTGAGTATAATTATAGAGAATTTAGATGATTTAACTAAATTTAAAGCTTATTCATAACTCTACTAAGCGTACCTTGATTTGATCGACCGTGTCGGCATGTTTATTCATCCAGTTTTTAATTTTCACAGCCACACCGGTTGTCCAATGATGAGCCATGTTTCGAACGACGAGAAGTGGCTCAAAAGTTTTGTTGACGCGTTCGATTATCTTGAATGTGGCAGCGTTATGTGGCGAATAGAGAATTTTGCCACGAACATATGGTTTTAGTTGCTTCCACAGGAACAGCGTAATTTGATTTTCTTCGAGAGTTTTGAAGATAGCATTGCATCGTTGGGCTGTTGGAGGACAGATTTAAAGAAACTTCTATTTCGCGAATTTTTCATAGTAACATTTAAACATAATTAAATA
>MNPL01018084.1:10224-34171 GCA_002081605.1 Tropilaelaps mercedesae | reverse complement strand
GCGATGCAGTGCCTGGCGTGGGGTGGTTTTTTTTTTTTTTTATTGGTACGGTGGCAAGGTTATGGTGATGCAGGGGTGTGACGCCCTAACTTGACGAGGTACTGGCTTGAATTCGTCGTTGTCGAGCGGTCTTTGAGAACTCACTGGAGCTCTAATCGCAACAGGTGTTGAAAAATGGCCGTAAGAAGAAAGAACAGTATTCCCAGTTTATACCGGTTCACGGTGAGTGTTTTTGAAGTGTATAAACATTTCTCGGCCTACATTACACGATTTTCTTGATAAAGCGAAGACCTAGCAGAAGAACACAGTTTTGGATAGACACAGAATGAACTTTTCGTGCAAAAACACTTTACGAAAATGCCATTAGATGACGGGTGGAGCCACGACTCATCCACGATCTGATCAAAAATTTATTTCTTCCCTCAACGAAATCAAAGACGGGGCACCAGGCCAGATTTATTCATGATCCCCCATGAAACCCCGATATATGGAGTCATATTAGGGCATTTTCTACGGTTCAGGCGAAAAAACAATGCCATCGATCGGAGCCTATATAATCATCTACAATAACGACCCGTACGAGAGGTGAGGTCCGTGGAGAGGAATCTCCACGGACCGCCTAAATGTAATCGATTCGTTGTGTCAGGCCGTATTTTCCTCGGTATCTGGACATTTTACAAATTGTTTTTGAACATGACGCCGAAAATCAAGCCAAGTAAGCCGGTGGTGGAGCACCAAGCGCACACTTTTGGACCGGCAGCGTCTTTTGGAGCGACGCTTTACCAACGCGAACTGATAAAGGTATCGACGCGACGATGACGCCCGACAACGTGAAACCATGCGAGCACGTTTTTTTTTGTTTTTAAAAAACGCGGCTCATGTCGCGGAATTTCTCTTGGTATCGACGCCGTGTGTTAACCCGGGGCTGATCGAACCCCCGCGTCCCCCACAGTAACGACGATGTCATCGTCGAAGGAACATCGCTTTTTTCCGTAAAAGGGAGCAGATATTTAGAGACTACAAACGCTCGCCATAGCAAACAGAAACAATTATCTAATGTGTTTTGTCCTGTTCTGGCAAAACCGATTAGGCGCAGCGAGACAGATCACCGATTAAACAAAATGCCAATAAAATGACGGAACATATTCCGTGGCCCGGCTATAGACTAGGCGTTGCTGAACAGAGTTTTCGCTTCGACTTTCCACAGTTGTTGCCAACCGTCTGTCTTCACAAAACGTTATATAATGCCGGTTCTTGGCTGCTGTAGACATCGTACGCTGAAATTACTTAAACAACATCGTTGCGAAAAGCTATCGCTCGACAAAACGATAACGCTCCCGCACTGGTGCCCGCAGTTGGGAGTCGCTTTGCCGCTTACCGACTTGAATTCATCCATTCGTCAATCGATGACAAAATGAGTGGATGGATTTAGCTCGAATTTCGAGGTTGTGTTTACCTGTAGCCTGGACCCATAAACAGGACCTAAGGCTCTGCCATTCATGTGAATTCGCGTTAACTAACATTATTTGTAGTGCATACACTTAAGGGTATCTGGAGGCCGCCGGTAACGTCAGAGGGCGCGCGCCTGTGACACGCGCAGGGTAGGCGTGCTCGGATATAACTAGCGTCACGTCAAACGCGTTTCGCTATGAGGCGAACTGGCCGAATCGGTCACGCCACGGCAACTACGGACAGACCATATCTCACGGGAACGTTTTGATGGACTAGCTTTTTTTCCCGGCTTAAATACAATGTTCGCTTAGCGTTGAGCAGCGGGGAGGTTGGGGAACCAAGCGAAAAATCACCGAAAAATCAATTGGCTCCGATCTCGGACAGGTCAATGTCGGCTGGACCGGCCAAGCTGGACCCATCAGACCGTCGCCGAATGGAACAACCAGCGACAAAACCGACAGTCGAAGGAGAAAAAAGTGATAGATAAAGTGAAGATAAGAAAAAAAGGTCAAATCCGTTCGCTGGCACAGCACCAGGTGCGCCCGGCTGACGCGTCTCGAATTGGGCCGTCACCTTCGAATAAACGAGCAATTCTCCATTCGATGTTTCCATTACGCCTCGGATCCAACCGTAAAGCTATGCCTGCACCATCACAACGGAGGGCTCCTACAGCTACGGATCACCCCATTATCATGGTGCCTGTGGGGGTTTCGGGGGCACCATATTTGATGTCAGATCGCTGTGGCTATGAAACTGACTATTGTCATTCTGTAATGAACGTGTTGTTACATTCGATAGTGATATAAACTCATTACTATTCATATCATTGATAGTATGATTCATACCATTATTACTTTTATCATTAGTATTGATTGGTCGAGACCACTGCTCGTACCGGAGTTCTATTTTCGAATAATTGTGTCTTGTACAAGGACAATGGTGACAGCCTGTGTCCTTGTACTCACTCCGGAACCCTTCTCCGTCCTTCCGCACAAACTCGAATACGCTGAAGACACAATAGGCACAGTACGTGAAGAGTAGCGAAGTCGTTTGTTGCCGGCGAAGCACAGGCACTCCGCACAATCGCCAAAACTGCAGCGAAACGAGCTGACTCCTGACAGCTGCCAGGACAGTTCCGGTTCGACTGTTCGTCCTTTTGACATTCAAACACAACCGTCGCGACGCGAGGCCCGCGTAAAATCGTACGACGGCCCACAACACCCGTTCAGTCGCGCGCCATGTGATGTCGTCTGCGTCAGCGTTTGACTCCATAATCGTCCAAAAACTATATGTACGACTGATCATCAAATATTTTCTAAAGCTGACCATCAGCCAACATTTAACGTCCACGGTAGCAGTTTTTGCATTACTTCCTAATAAGACGGACCACCCCATATAAATGTAAATATGCACCGGCGGGGATCGAACCCGTGCACCTACGCGTCTCCTCCGGTCGCGAGGTGCACGCGGATGCGCCAACGCCACTGAGCTCGACAAATAGCTCCGCTTTTCCAGTCCGTCCCCTCACCAGCTTGACATTAGATACGCTATAAAAATCATAGTAATAAATAGGCGACCAAAAAGTGGACCAAACTATTCGTTGCTACGGCAAATAGTACAACTGAAACGCAGATTGATTCGAGGCAACAACTGCCAGATGCGGTCAGCCTGTCCACCGGTTTGGCGGTTGCTTTCCAGAGACTGACTGTCATGTCAAGGCCGCCCCGCCTGAAGGTCGATCGTGCGCAACGCCAGCTGACGCAGAAGTAGTAGCGAACGCAGGAGAAAATGCTGGGAAACGAACTTAGTGCTAATATATACACGAATATAATCGTAGGGTATTTAAATAGCGTAAAAATAATAGGAGTGTCTACAATAGAGTCTGTAGCATGGACCTAGGGGCCTGTTTGTCCGTATGGTCAGCGGAGAGCCTGAAACAAACCTCTACTCTTCGGAGCACTCTTCGGAGTGCAGGCAAAAATCCAGCCCTTTTAAGCCTTCGTGACTTCCAGGTGTCCAGACGTTCAGGAGCGAGAGTCTGTTTTTAAAAGTTATCTACTAATAAAAATGCCGCTTTCGAGTCCAGTTTGAAGAATGAGTGCATTTTTTGTAGGCTGTTTGGTAAAAAGTTCACGCACGCAGTCGGTCTGGTTTTGAATGGACGGGTTCGCACGGACGATGGCAATAGAATAGCCAGAAGATATCCAGAAATATAAGTAATACGGATTTTCTGAGTCTCGCTTCGCTACAACGTGGCGCAATATTAGATTTCTATTAAATTTAGGCCTTCGCATGATATTGTACATCTGCAGAGTTCACCGCAGCCATCGTAAATCGTTCAGCCAACTTTCGATTGGCGTTGACGACGTGTAATGAGCAACCCGGGAGTTTCAGAGAATGCGGTTAGCAACCTATTTCGGCACGTCGCGGAGCACATATACACGACATATTGTTATTATAGCCATTGTTGATTCTACATGTTGCCCTCCTTCCTTTCTTCTCCATACTTCAATACTCCCTTTTACGCAATAGCTAGTAGGACTCTCGCAATAATTCCGCTTTTCATGTCTGAACTCTTCACCACATGGAAATATGTATTAGACGATTCAACCAGCTCCACTCCATCGGCTGTAGTACAAAGAAAAAACCCTAGCAGTGAATAACTTGCGGCGAATAAGTGAATAACTTGATCTTTGCCGTTTTCGAATGCCGTCATATACACAAAATCCGCATGCTAAGTAAAAAAATTACTTAGTATTTTCATTACTAAATTGTTTAGATAATTAGCTCATGATTCTTGAGCTAACGCCCCCCGCTCCTTCCCGGTACGTTGAAAACATCAGACCAAGGCTTTGTAATTCTCCTTCTAACGTTGCTTTACCTTTGTTTGCAAATCAAGCTTGCTCAGGATCAAGCTCACAAAGAAAAACAGCAAAAAATCAAAATTGCTCATTAGCGAACGCAAGCATTCGGCCCCGTTGGCAAAACCGTGCTACGCTATTCACCGGTGACGCAGTGTCGCGCACTTCAGACGTAGTTCAGATTCGGTCTGATCAACGTGCCGCCACGTTCGTCCTTCTGCACGAAACAGGAATGTGTCCCGAATGCATCGTCGATTCACCGGCTAATCCCCATGAGGCGCGGTGACGTCGAGCGTTTTCGCAGGCCCCAATTCTGCTTTTGTGGCAGAAGACTCGCCGATCAAAAGTTCCAGTGCCGGTCGCACTGATCTGATATCTGTCCGGTAGTTCTGAAGCCCACACAACGGCACGCCGTCCGGATCAACCCGAAATCTCACCTCGGAACAGTAGAATGAGTGCACAGAGAAATACTCGCCGGCTCTGAGGCGGTCGTGTCAGCTCTGGTAGGTTAGCTTAGGAACCCACGTGACTGTACGGCAATGGCGGGTCGTGAGCGAGTCGTCGCTTTACTGTGGACCACTTCTGAGCCGGTGCTCTTTCGTGTTTCTGGACGCTTTACGCTACTGGCATTCTTCGTCCCCCATTTCCGGTTGACCGGTCCGTTCGGTCCAAAAGATGTCATCTGTCTGTCGGGCGACATCTCATTAACGTTCGAGTTGGCCTGATCAGAAGCGCGAAGTCCCCCTCTGCGCCAAAGGACCGCATCCGAAACGAGAGCTTTCTTTGCAGGCCGTCAACGGCCGTAGGTGACTCAACTACGTCAACACGCGCCCGAGTGACAACAACTTCGTCGTACGGCGTCGTCGATTCGCTACGTACGACGCCGTTGGCTTCGAAGAGGCGACATTTGACGCGTCGTCAAACATACGAACACAATAGACGCAGTGGATCAGTTGCACTCGTTACCTCTGATGATTTGTTCGTGTTTGTTGTCGTCGCTGTTATTGTTGTTGGTCGTATCGTCGTCGTCGTCGTCGTCGTTGTTGTTCTCTTGCTTCATTTTTTTTTACTAAGATTATTATTTCTGTTCGTGTTGTTGCTGTTGTTGTTTGTTGCTTTTCGTCACCGGGTACAAGACGAACCACTTTATCGAATTCGTCACGACGAACCGACTTACGAGTGACTAACCGCCGCTACCAGTCTCGCATGGGCTGGAGCGCCGGATCCGAGGGAGTATTTTTCGGATTTCACTCTTTCGGAGTCGCGATGGCTCGTTCCATCGCCGTGGTCCGTTTTCATATCGTGGCGAAGCAGCGTTTCCGTTGGCGAAAGACATTCGAGAAAGACACGAACATCGCTATCCGCACCGCTGCTATCTTCGACGAGGACATCGTCGATGTCAACGCGAGACGCCCGCGGGGGACATGTCCATAACCCATAGACACGTCTAAGCGGGACGTTGTCCATATGGCGGTGAGCAGTTTGCCAGACCTTCAGAGGACGCACAGTTCGGAGGTGTCCTCAGGCGTACAGCCATGAAGCTGTGTAGGGAACGACTTCGGCTGCTAGCCGTCACGTGCTGTTCTTTCGACTACAGCCCAGAGACTTCGGCAGTTGTTGGGAATGCGTCGCGCACCTCTGATGCAGGCTCACGAGAGGATCACCAATGGAAGATTGAAGACAGGCGCGTTCGCCCTTTTTCCTGGGAAGAGCCTGGCTCTCCGTGCACCTCGTCTTGCTCCGTGCCAACGGCGTGTTCAGCCAGGTCCCGCCTTTCTCGGGTGAGTGGCTGCTTTTCGTCAGAGCCTTCGCCAAAATTGATTTGGGCCATTTTTGCCACTCGCTGGGCTCCGACGTTTCATCGGCATGTGGCCGTATAACGGTTGGCCTTAATCCCGTACGATTAGTCTGTGGCCAGTAGCCTAGGTTGATCTATCGACCAGCAACAGTTCTTGCTACTTGGTTTCCTGGCCTTTGCACAAGCTTGTCTTTTCTCTCCCTGTTCTTTCTGTTTTTAACCTCTACGCCCTCCAAGTTATGAAAGTTGTCTCTAAAAATAATCCGCAGGACACTTAAATAAGGCCGCAAGTCTCCATGGCGTTAAGTGACAACGCCAACTACTTGCGGCCTAGGGGCCGCTCTCGGGTATGCTAATCAAATCGCGATCCGCGTTGACATAACATTCATTTGGGAGTCCCAGCATGTTTAAGCTTACCAAATCTAGGATAAGCAGGTCCTTCTGGCTGATCTTTCTATGCGATTTCCCCTCGCGGCCCCCTGGAGCCTTCGAATCTGTCGATACCAGCCAAGCCACATCTCAATTAATCAACATCCGCTACGATATCAACACGCCACACTGGCTAGATCCGCTCACGCTCTTTACAGGTGATTAGCATCGCCAACAGCCGTAAGGTAAGGCAACCGCCAAGTATGTGCCTCCGCAAACGAGTCCAAACACGCCGATTCACACACGTCCAGGATGGCGGTGTTGTTCATAGCGAAAATATTGGGAGTACAAGGTTTTCCGCAGAAGAACACGGGACGAGCGCGAGCACCTCGGACATCAATAGAGGACACGTGCCGGCTACGCCATCTGCGCCATCTCAACTCTATGGGTCCAATTTGCACTTGCTAGAAAGCTTCCCATCAGAGGAATCGACTCGTTTGTATTAAGACGCATTTCAAGGCTCAGCTCGCTTTACTCGAGCACGGATCCTTGCGGTTACATCTACGCGCGCTACTTTCCCGCAAAACGGGCCAACCAGCCCACATTGAGGGTCGCCCGCTGACGGGAGTTCTATGCAAAACATGTTTCGAGCGTCCGCCTCTGAATGAACGCATTGTCGAATTAGTTTTAGTAAGCATACTGGTCAGATATAGCTGCTCACAAGTTCAGGTCGATGGTCCGGTGCAATCGCATGCGTCTTGCGAATGAGGAAGACACGTAGGTGCCAGAGTTCAATTTTCGCCATTGTACATTATTAGATCATGTATAAGATCCGTCTTATGGGATAATGCGAAAAGAGCTACCGTGGACGTTAAATGTTCGCTGATAGTCATCCCTAAAAATATTTAAGGCAAATGCCTAACGATCGACGCATATAGCTAGGCACAGCTAGATGAAGGCCTGTTTAGGGTCCAATAAGCAGCCTAATGAAGGAACAGGCCTTTCGTTGAGCGGCTTCCCGTACGTGCAACGGTGTTGCCGATCGCGTCCGAAGCAACAGGAACCTGTCCAGCGTCCCAGGGGTTTAAGGGGCGGTAAGGCGGTCCTAGCGGCCTCATCTGTCCCTCTTCTGCCAAGAGACCTTGGGTCGGCCAACGAGAGACGTGCGACTTACCCGACCCGGCCGTGCCAGTCTTCTGAGGCCACACAAATCTCATTTAGTCAACTTACCGGCAATTTCGTGAGAAATAGCGAGCGAAAACCGTCTCAGCACCAATAGAATAGCATACCTGTATCTACAGAGCAAATATAAGAAGAGGCAAGCAGCATATCGAGGGACGCAGAGCTAGAAAAAAAGTACTAGGCTAGATAATATAACGGTCGTCTGCTTGCTACACTCTTATTCACCAGATCCAGACCCAGTCCGCTGGGAGTTTCCCAGCGACAAATGCACTTTAGGAGGCTATCCGTCTAGATGAACTACTCTCAGACCGCACACCCAAAATGACACGTGCGTCTGGCAAAAAGAAGAGAATAGAATGCCGGTAAAATGGGGAAATCCATTTGAGTGTAACTGAAAATGCCGGCCCGGTTTCCGCTAGATCTAGAGGCATTTTGTTTTGCGACTGTTTACCCCGCTAACGCTATTCTACCGTGGCAATATTTCTGAAGGTGCCAGGGCCGACGGGGTGTTTTCGCTAAAAAAAAAACCGAAGTTCGCTACCAACTAGGCCCGGCCCTCGCAACAGATCGCTGCTATTCAGCATCAACTTAATAAAGCGGCGGCCAAGGTGTATTCTATCTTGTCAACAGCTCATACAAGCTGGTATCATAGCTGTCGGTCCTATGGCAGAGGGGCTTCATGCATTGTGTTTGGTATTCAATTGCAATCTATGCGAAGCCTCGGGCTGAACCTGTTTCGATCGACAGTTTCGTGTTCAATATCGTCGACAAAACCCACACGGAAATACTGGCGCGCGAAAACTGTTCCCTTTGTTCCCTTTGTTTTTGTTTAGATTCTTTTCGTTTGAATACATACAATATCATTGTTTTTATCTAGCTGTTCGCCGGGGGATCGAACTCTTTGTCGAAAACACGTATGCTGAACGACAGCTCTGCTAGGCTGGGCAGCTTCTCGGTTGGAGAAGTTTCTGCTGTGGAAACCTAGGTTTAAATTTTGGAAATGCTGGGAAGAATCGCTTTTACTGTGGTGCCGGCGGGCAGATAGGTACGACCCAGGGACATTTCGCCTAAGATTCCACGTTAAGCGGTAGTCTAAGGCGCAGTACCTTTTCTTCAATTTCGTCCTCTCTAAACGCAGCCTTTCATCAAATCGCGTAACACACAATAGCGCAAATGCTATTGCATCCAGGGCATTTCCCGTCGTATACTCAACTTCTTGCATCAGACCCCCGAGGCGTCTAGGGCTGGTGCGCTGGTCAGTAAAACTGAATATTTCCGAAAAAATTAAACCTGCCTTATCTTCGGAGGGAGAACCGGCTTAGGCGTGTATTTACGTATACCGACATTGAGGTTCATCAGGTATAACACGCGCGCAGTGGTCAGCCGAGGGCACGCTAGCGGCAGAAACGTCGAACGTCCGTACAAGCCGCTTACAAAATACATCCCGTAACGAATTCCGCTGGGAAATGAACTTCACACACATGTCCCCCTCTCGCTTGAACTTCTAACCCACGGTGAGTCGAAGGAGAAGGACAACTTCCACGATAGGATTTCACAGCTCGTTCGATGGTATGACTAACAAGCAACGCTGCCCTTCGTTCACTTCATCGAGGGGCCCAAAATCCAGCAGGGCTATTGTCCAACGATGGTCATTGTTTTTTGTCTGCCTTTGACAAAAATCCTCTCATAGACTTCCGTACGGCCCCACACCAAACTGTATTATGACACACAACGCAGACTTCGTAATTCTATTACTGCACCCTACGCCATCGCCAGGACCGCGCTGCGCGATGTGGCTGGGACATATAATACTCTGAGTAATTTTTTTTACCGTTTTATTAACGAATTTATCCGCAACCCGAACAGATAACTCTGCCCTTAACGTTGATGAAAAGAGCTGGAGGCATCTTGGCACGAAAAAGCGATTAGAGCTCATGTTTAAAAAAGTGGCCGTAGTTGCTTTGAGCAACCCCCTTGTGATGGTTTGCGAACAGTTTGCGAAAATGCTGTACTCCTACCTGTGTATAAATATTTGTATTGCGATGTTACATCACACGTTTCATGTGTATTCGACAATGTATTTACACATAAAATCGCTAACAAAAATAGTAACAATATCAGCAACGACAATAAAACTCAGATTTCTCTGAGCACTTGAAGTGTCCGAATCAGCAAGAAGAAATAACATTAAGAGCCATATTGACAGCTTCTAACGGAAGGACGCTTAATGGGTCCCCAGATTACATCATAGGTTTCAGACAGCTGCCCGGTAACAACAGGCCTCTTATTGAGTTGCCGGATTCGGCCAACGGTAAGATCGAAAACGAAAAAAAGAACGAACGAAAGAAGGAAAAAAAAGAAAAAAACTTATTCGTAACATGTGAACGCAATAGCGTTCAGACTCGTGAAAGCAGTAACGTCGAAATTCCCTATATCCATCTGGTTCAGCCTGGGTCAGCCGTGCCCATATTTATAGCGACCTCCGCGATTCAGGCGAACTGGAAGTTTTCTTTCTGAGCCCCGCGCCGTGTGCAGTAATACCTAATGGTGATAAACGCGTGTTTCTCCCTATAGCGTATACGGCAAAGCCAATAGACTGGCATCAGCCAGTGAAAGGTGATGCAGAACGGCAATTAACCTTCTTCCTGGAAAAAAGGTAATAACTGGAACCCAGGAGCACTTCCCGTCGAAGGAGAAGCTTCTGAGTGTGAGGTACTCGCCATAGGTCCAACAGGCAAACAGAATATTCGAGCAATATGTATATAACCGAGCCCATTCAGCCGCAGACACGATCGCATGTGAAAAAACATCTACCTGTGCTGGGTAGAGAAGGCAGCGAACGCAGCGAAGTTACACGCACAGAATTGCCATTAATACTCGTCTTTTATTAGGAACAACGATAGCTAAAATGCTGCTGTTGTATTGCCCGTAGGAAAGAGTGTACATTAAGGCGTAACATGTTTTAATCAGTTCGTCGCACTCGTCGGACAGAAAATATAGAGAAATTTTTTGCAAAAAAAATTATGAAAATTTTGACTTCCATTACGGTGGAACTTTTTATTGCTACTATTGTAACGTTTATGGCTTCGTTGTCACACGTTTATGCATGCTAAACTCTTTCCATTCTAAATTAAAAGTCCCGCCTGAAGTGAGATAGTACTTCAAAAACACTTGCGCAAATCACGTGGCCGAAATGCAGTTTACCTCGTCGAGATCGTACAGGTTACCGTTCCCTTGAAGAACAATGGGGCTCAACTATGTAACAGACAAAAACAACTCGCACCTCATCTAAGCACATACGAAGCATACTGGTTTTCCAAGACAGCGTACCTCGAATTTTTTTCGTTTCGAGATGGCGGGAAACTTCGAAACCTTCCAGGTAATAAACCTAACCTAGATCTACCTCGGCAAGCTAACACACCCGTTACAGTTTTACCACTCGCTGACCAGTACGACCAACACGTCAACAGTGTATACGACTAAGCAATTTTCGCCTTCCACTATCTTTCTAAATGGCCATCCGGACATTCTCGGAAGTCTACTGGCTTTTATACACGTTCCAGCATCCCCGTCCAGTGGCAGAACCCCGTGAACCCCCCCACTAGCCGAGCTAAAACTTACATTCTGACCCATCTGATCCTGGCTGCGCTGGTGGCCATGATGGTGCCGAGGGTCCCGTCCATGACTTCTACAGTTGAAGTGCTGCTGGTGCTTATGGGCCGCGAAGCTATCGGCTACCATGAGGTAGAACGGATGCTGCGGTGCTGGCCGAAGAACAAACTCGCCATAGCTATTCGAGCTGCTCAGCGGCAACGTGGGCACAAACAGCGGATTGACGCCTACGTGATGACCCCCGTCATCGAACGGGTTCGCCGGACCTTCACCGTGCAAAACCTGACTGTACTCGTTATCAGCTAGAACCCGTTTGACGCGACGCATCGTCTTTGGTAGACCGACTTCAGAGCGCGGTCCGATGTGTGGGTTGATGAGTGTCCGTTTCTTAGCAGTGTTCACATAACCCGTTCCACTCAATCGGATGTTATCCTCGCGAACGTCAGATCTACCACAGAACGCCACTCTCCTTAGCACAGAGGCTTTGTGTCCGCAACAGGGCGACTCTTCGGAACCGACTCTTATTACGGCGATGCACGGCGATGAAAGTTATTCCCATGCATTTGCGTGCACGCGGCCGCCTGTCCCTAAACCGTTTTGTCACATCTACCCCAATTGCGGCTCCGCTTCGGCCACAGCGCACACGAGAACACGTCGACGCCCAAAGCTCACTAACGAGACCTGTCGCGATTGTCGAATCAGGCGACGGCTATTCTGTCGATATGCCGCAGGCTTTTGACGTATGCGCACCTCTCTGATGTTGATTGCAGAGGAGTTTCTTGGTCATCGCCTATCCGTTTTATGATGCACCTCAAACGGTCACTTCTTGCGTCTATCAACACTCGACTACACGGAAGCCTGCACAATGGCTTGCCGGTCATTTGCGCAATGGCATCCTGTCCGAGACGCGTCAAAATCGCAATTCTGGATCTCGGAGAAAACCAGCCAACGCTACCGAAAGGGCGTGATACCTTGCGGTGCTCCGCGGCGCTTCGCAACACACACTCCCCCGAACCCCCTTACCATCTTTGGCAGACACGACCGTGGCAAACACACTTCTGACGCTCACCGTATGCCGACCGCTCCGACCGGCCAAGTTCGCCCGATAACAACAACGGCGTCACGCCAAAATCGACGGACAGCCACGCCGCCCCAGCGGGAAAAAGTTTGTTCGAAGTCGAGTATAAGCAGACAGCTAACCGGTTTTTCGACGGCCGGTTTTCTTTAGCGGGGGTTTTCTTGTTTGGAATTAGGGAGCGAGCGACATCTCGCTAGTCGGTGGAGGCTGCGGTCGGCGAACGAGCCCGGCCAGGTCAGCCGTTCGTTAGCCGTCTAAATGAGACCTGCGTTGGGCTGAACGGTCACGTAAAAACGTATCGGAACTGGTGTTCTGGCCGGCGACGAGACAATGGCGGATCACTGGCGCCAAAGGTTGCCATCGGCTAGTCCACTCAAGTGAGACCGACGTCGGCCGTAGCATAGCCGACCACTCGATTAGGCTTAAGACGTCCTAGACAAAGTCATGTTGCTATCGGATTTTTTAACGGCCCTTTCGGACCGGAGTCGGCTCAGCCGGTCGCGCTCTCTTCCAAGGGAGACTGCTCCGGGGACAAAGGACGAGGGGCCGGGGGTGTGGGGCTGCGCAAACTAATCGAAAAAGACCAGCTTCAGTTCGCCATCGTGTTTTGCCAAGACTGAACAAGCCGAAAGCACTCAAAAGAGTTGATGGTGCGCGAACAGCCCTTGGCCCTTGGCGGTGAAGCGTTTCCAACGGCCGTCTAGACAATGCCACAATCATAGTCAAATGCGCACCACTAAAGGAGATTGCGAAAGATGGACACCGCAGAAAAACTGTTACTATATATATATATATATATATATATATGCTACAAACAAGGTCAATGGTACGACGATAAAGATTAGTACACCTGTCTTGGCTATTTTTCTGGGAGAAAATCTTGCAGACCGAAATGTCTCATGGCGTGTCTAAATATAATAAGTCCCTTATAAGTTAAACGTCGCTGGTCAAGATATAGTTAACCGCAGCCGCCCTGGATAATAACATCGTAAACGATGACTCTATTAACGATAGCGTACAACAATTTATTCTTAAGTCATTTACTTAGGTCATTACCCGCCGAGTCTCCTGCCACAACAGCAAGGGAAAGCGGTTTTATTGAATTATTTGGCGGTATTTGTAGAAAACTAATGTCCAGGCTGCTATATCTGCCCTGTCGTTGTCACGGCATAACATCTCAGTACGACAACGCAGTTCGTAATTGAGTTGCATCGGCCTGTCGTCCGTGTCAGTGTACCCCGTTCGTTCAATCCTTCGTGACCGGCGTGTCCGCCGTTACACCCTCAGTTTCCCATAGATAGGCAGTCAAACGGGCGCTCATCGAGCAGCCAGGAGCAACTGCATCGCGCAATCCTGGCGCTGCAAAATTTCACTCCATTCGGAGGCCAATTCGAATCGAGCCATCTTGTCGAAGCGGCCACAGTCCCATTACTGGCAGGCCACTGTCATAGATTTTGCCTGTAAAGTGGCATTGTACGCACAGACAGGTCTTTGGGAGCAAACGTTTTTTTCCGAGTCGGAGTGGTGGCTTAGTTGAACGACTAACTAGCACCTCCCCATGGCCGCTGTTCACTAAACATGTGCGCTTACTGAAAATGGAGAAAACGTCGCGCGCACACATTAGTGTTCACTATGGTTCGAGAACACGTACATTTCGCCCTTCTTCTACCGTTACCGTTCTGCCCTTCGACAAATTATGCTAATTTTCGTAGGTGACGATTCGTTTCGCTTGATTGCTGGGCCTTAGCTGCTAAAATTCGACTCCGAGAGAACATTGATCCCTCATTTCCGTTTCGGATCTGTAGCCTGGCCCTTCCATAGCATAGATCCTTGCGACTCGCACGTGTTTTGTGGAACTGATTTGGACATTGGCGGGCTAAACATCTCCGCGGTCTGTCGAGCTTCATGTCCGAGGTAAATGCATAGAGATCTTCTGATTTGCGACGACCGCGGCATTTCTATCGTGAGACATATCAAAATAGCAGAATTTTATTTGGAGGTCCGTTTACAGCCATGTAATTAGTAGTTTAAAAGAATTAACCCATTCTAATAGAAGTTTAGGTTGCAGCGTCACGCAGGTCAGCAGTTATCTGGCCATGAAAATATTTAATAGAAATCCTTTCACTATATAATTAAACAACGCAATTTAGGAAACATACTCTCGTTAACTGCGGTCCCCCTTAACTTTCACAAAAGCGCTGCCAAAGGTAAAACTAGATTAAAACCAGTTTTTGCTTGTTTCAGGTCATAGCATGCAACGGCTTCCAATGTAAATAAACTGTATTTACCGTCGTTGCTAAGCGAACGTCCTTCTAGTATCCTTTATTAAATTTACTTACGAAAACGAATAATATTCGTTTTCGTTTTCCATGTACCATCAACCACGACTACATGAAGCTGTCGAAGAGCTTACGAGAAATCTATTCGTGACAGGCTCACGGCGATGGGGCTGCCTTTTATTATACGGCTTAGATGTACAATGATCGTCTCGTAAAGCCGTATGACAAAAGGCCGTAATAAGAAGTTGTACTACCCCTGGCTTTGTAAGTAGTGGCAAGACTTCGCCGTCGTTATCTACGGCGCCTTTACGGAATACGCAGTGCCATGATCAATTCGTATAATTCATTACGCGCAACGTTGCTCGATTGAGTACAGGGAAATGCTCGCCCGACGACCACCCCGGGACGGATAGCCGTAACGGATAGCATCACTTGCCGGCCAGAAAGAGCCAATCGCGAGTGGTGCTGACGTGAATCCAGCCTCAACGGGCTCACAAGTGAAGCACGCACCGGCAAAGCCATAAGGGAAGGGTGCGCGGATATAGCAGCGGTTATAATGACAACGGTTGTGGCTTGGCAGAAACTCGCCGCCATGTTGGATCTGCTGTTTCAGCTGACATATGATGTCCTGCGTGTCCCTGAGGCTGGAGTCCTGCTGCCGAACTTTCCCTGTTTGACTGAGTCGTTGCTTGTTGGGCGTGTGTAAGAGTAAAGGTGTATCAAACGGCGGCACACCGCCGAATATGATCGCAGGCCAAAATTGGATTAACGGCGCTATTCGGCGTTCGTAAAATGTCAGCGTCTAGTGGCCGTTTTGGTACGTCTGGAACAGCAAAAACTGGATTTTATGACGGAATTTTCAGCGCTCACATACCCATGTAGCACCTGCGCACTCATGAATCATAGGCTTTGGCTGGACTTTGCATATTTCAACTTCAGCGGTGTTTTCTGTCCAGCAGAACAGGTTTAAATGAAGGCAAGCGGCCGTATCATCGCTCTGCGTTCATTTACGGTATTGACAGCAGCTGTTGGCCAGCTATCTCGCCCTAGGGGGCTGCGCCGTCGACATTTATTGGCCAACTATGGCGGCGGAAAATGGCGGCTTACCTATGCGACTCTGCCAGACTGGCTGGCTTCCAACGAACGTTGACAATATCTATCAATTATACGGCGAAACTGTGTCCTCATATGAGCAACGACATAATCGAAGCCTAGTGCTGCGGGGGGACGTTTCGCAATGCGTGCCTAGGGCCTAATGTACGGAAGGTACACGCAATCGTATCGCCTTCAAGCCACAATGCCCTTCCATCGGTTAAGCTCGAAAAAGATTAAGAGAAGAGGTTAGAAGAAGAGGTTAATCAGGGCCCCCTCGACATTTGCGGTTTCTCTGCTATTTCTTGTCGTTCTAATGTGTTTGCGAGTGCAGAGACGAATTCGACTGGAGCTCGCAGGCCGCTGATCCTTAGGCAAAGAGATAGAAAGCAGTCGGACACCTTCCCACTTAATCTATCCACTTCGCTGGAACTCTTACGGCTCGAGTTGCCGTGTGGATTAACACACGTGGAGACGAGATGGTGCCCCTGGAGTCGCCATGAGAAGCAATTGGAGTCACAGATGATCCACACACAGTCGTCGCACCCAGGCCGGTACTCAATTTGGACTCGGGGCTCTTTCAAGCTCTCATTGCGAAATTGTTGCCGAGTGAAATTCGTCAATTCGTTCTAATCCGTCCCAACACAGTGGCCTCCGTAATGAAGGGAGTTTCAAGGTGGGAGGCACAATGGCCTTGGCGAATACATTACCGGCCAGCGGGAGCGGTTCATCGTCCGAACTTCGAACCCAGGCCCATTCTACCCAGGCCCATTCTACTCTGCCAATGCACTTCTGATATCCGACCGGTCGTAAAGTTGTGTCAGTGAAGTCCGTGGTAATGGTGCCATTAACTATCAAAAGAGGCGTTGGCAAATGTATATGTATATATAGTGAGATAGCAACATCTAGAGGGTCCCTACCGGTGTCTGAACGACCTGCGCTGGACATGTCTGACGATTAGACGATGTCTGAATACCATCTCAATCGAATGGCAGCGAGCTGAGCACAAGGAGAGCGTTTCGACAGAATACAATTTCTTTAAATGCAACTGTGATTTTTTTTCACGTGTTTAAAACTCTTCTATACCCATAGAGATCTACGACGAAGATTTCCAAAATGCTACAATGAAACTGACTGTCGCGCGACTGCCAGCGTTAAATTGTCTTCTTTCCCGATCTAGGCATAAATAAAAACGGTTGGCTCTGCCGCGTTAGGACCCAAAAGCTCTCGTCTACGGAAACCGATGCAGCGAAATTATGCACACCAAAGCTATAGCAAATTGCAAGGGAGGTTCCTATTTTTGACAGGACTGGCGCGAAGTACTCTCACACGATTCGAGGCTATTACAGGAAGTGCGGCTTGGTCCAACTGCCGCAAAGGGTGCGACTTTGGGTTCTCCTAAGCTTTTGGTCTTCCGTAACTAATCGCACGGCAGAGAGTTGGCTATGAAAGCGATGGCATATGAAAGAATACTAGTTTGGACGGTTATTAGATCTAATCACCTATGAGGCGTTAGGAGTCAAAGATATCATTATAATTTTACGTTTGCCATTCTTCTCTAGGTAGTTGCAAGGCAATTTGGCAATTAAATATCAAGTCATTAGTGGATGAGATGTTTTTCACTTGCAGTATTCGCTGGTTTCTGACACTCCACCAGTTTGTTTAGTATATGACAGGTGTCTACAATAATAAAATCTTACTATTTAAAATTGATGTCAATTTTAAAAATATTTTAATAAAGGTGGGCGTGAAAATTACATTCACGCAACTGCGAATGCGTTTGGACTCGTGAAAAACCCTTTAGTTGTTGGACCTTCATGCAAAAAATAAAAACACGCGTTCTGGGCACATTTTGAACTACTTTATTTATTGATTTCGAAGTGCGTGACGGTTGTTTGACAACTTTGTTTTTTCTGAGGTGTACTTCGATTTCTGTTATAGAGAGAATTCCTACGTGGTTAAGAAACGGTCGTTACATACATTTTACATAACAGTCCGGTTAACCACGTGAGGATTTCTGTTAGGTTAGATGTTATAGTTTTGTTAATCTTGAGAAAATTTTGATGCAAACATTATCAAATTAGATATCATTTACATGAAAATAAGCAAAAAACTGGCTGATGTTTTCGATTCAGCACAACTTAACAATTGAGCTTCGTTGTGGAGCAGCTCATCGAAGGCTGCTTCCGGGGGTATTCATCAGTCTCCAAACGCATGCATTGAATGCGCTCTGAGGAGCGGCGTTTATGTGTATATTTTTCCTGTCATTTATTGATTCATTACAAAATCATCTCCTACCAGAACCCCACCTGCGTATGACTTCAGCGGAGCGAATATGTGCCTCATCTACTCCATTCATTTCTCTACGGTCCTTTTTGCTCCTGCCGGGCCTGCTCTCTTCTTTCTGCCGTACTCTTCGGTTCTTGTTTCCTCTACCAGGCTTTTCCAGCCTATCTGCGGTCACGGCAACACCCCGACACCAACGCGATCTAAGGATGGCCGACGTCGAGCGCTACGAACCCTCCGGTCGCATCGCCACTTCGGGGCACAGCATCAAACAGCGGTGACCACTGCCCATCGGCAGACGCACGACTCGGACCTGATCCGCAGCTCTATCGCACTTCTCCCCTGACAGCAGCGATTGCTTGCGCCATTTTGTTTCGCTATGATATGGGCGCTTCGATGGGCGTCGGAAGAGACGAGCTCGGCTGCCCGACCATACGGTCGAATCGCGAATTCAAACGACGACCAAGTCCGCTGGTCCGATAGATTATTATGGCTGATGTCTACAGCTGCGTGAGTCGTTCTATGTGGCGTGCGTGCACTGAGAACGAAGTGAGTATGGGAGATGCCCGGACACGAGGGGAAGATCGGGCACGATTCTGGGAAACGGCAGAATGCCATACATAGGACGAATGGCCGTTGAACAGCTCACTACGTTATACCGCCTTTCAATATCGAATGTTGACTGCGTAGGTTGGTTTCATGGGCGGTCAACTAGACTTAGGAATTGTCCAATTCGGAGAGTAGGATCCCACGGAGCGTTAGAATATTATGGAGTCTCCGTTTGCACAACGCTTTACGAACAAAACAAAGCCCAAATCGAAAATAGGCACTTTCGGGGACACCTGCTCCTGAAGAACCTGCTCATTTGGTATTCTAACATGCCGTCCCCCTTGTGCATGACACTCGGATCCCCGACAAACAGCCGTTCGACGAGGTGTTAGTTTACAGGATTTCACATGTATTTTCACCTGCGTTTATCAGAGCGCAGACGGCTGTGGAAGATGGCGCAGAATTGCGCCGACGTTCGCAGACGATATTTCAGTAGACTTTCAAATGCATTCAGCGAATCATATCAGGTTGCTTTGTAAACAACGGCCCCCTCTCTGGTTCTCAAGGGCTATGGCGGGGCAAATTCTTGCTATCGACGCTGGCCGCATGTGAAGGCTGCCTGACTCTCCGATTTACATAACATTAGCCTGAAGCTGAATAATCCTGCTCAACTGAAGAAACGAAAATGAAGTACATACTGATACCTAGTGGCTATTTTTTGAGCTGTATCAACATTGGGAACGGACACTTGTATGTGTGGAATTTTTAAATTTGTATGGACACGCTGTTCATCGAATTTGTGGTTGAATTACAGTGATTTCGCAGCGGAGAAAAGTTTTTTTCAAATAAAATCTTGAAAGATAACAATTTTCCAGTAAAAAAGCGCACATATCTGGCAGCCAACCGGGGTGTTTCTGACGCGGAAAATGTCCTTCATTATGCAGAAAAACAGATAAGAAAATCTTTTAGAGGCCGAAGAATTTCTGTAGGAAGAATTTTATACACATTTAGTACAGCCCCATATCACTGTTCAGTCCAGAAATCGTCAAAAGTCATCCGGTAAGGGTGGCGACTATAATTTTACAAACGAGACAATCAGTTAGAGCCGAAAATCGTCCGTTTGCACTAAACATTTTTGGTTCTGATTAAAAAAGCGCTGACAGCGCTTTCTGACAGAACTGCGCGCTGTTGATGCTAGCATTCGCCTTAACAGAGATTGGGCAGTTACAGCGCCCCGAAAAGAGGACCACATTTCAGGTTCCCAAAGGATCAAATGGATGGACTGATTGGTACGCTTTTACATCAAGTTAACGCTTGGACTCTGATGTGTTTGCCTGTCTAATTAGGCGTTCCCCTTGCCTACGTAGTACAGGGTAGTGACTGAAACGCCGAAGGCGATCGAAGACGACAAAGAACAGCCCCCTCTCCCCAGAATTAGCAAAATTAGTAGCGCGTTCCGCTAAAACAGACTAAAGTTCAGGTCGAGTTTGTGTCAACTTCAGGGAGACTCCCGATCGTTACGAAACAGTACGAAAACCAATATTCGTGGCTGTGCCGAATCGATTTTGAGCGTACAGCAACAACAGAATACGCAATGAGTATTTACGGAATTCGTTCCCACAAGATTGTACGACGAGAGACCGAAAACCTCCCCCCGGAGCTCCGATATCTCGACCTATCGAAAAGGATTGTCAATGAAAACCGATAACAGCATGGCATGAGCTCTTGATGGAAACACCGGACGTCCTCGATACGTTGCAGTAACGCGGAAAAATTGATCACGAAAATGAGCAGAACAAAATTGAAGTATTCAATGACAGTTGACATGCCGTTCTACCCTGCTGCTGTTCTCCAGATTGAATCCATATAGTTTAGGTCGTTTCAGTCCACAACTGAAAACCAGTGCTGCCAGGCATCGTTCAGATGGACTCGGTTCCCCATGAAAAGCCATTGCAAGTTCGTCCAAGCAGAGCGATTTAAGAGTCACCTCGAAGCTCACATAACAGTCGCTCCGATGTGGGACTGGCAAAGGAAATACCTCTAAAACATATTAATGAAATTCTTAAGAGTTCTGCTTCGTTGGAGCGCAAAAGTCGTAGTGGTCTGAACACTGGTCACTTCTGTTGAATCGTATATAGTTATGAAACTGCGCGTACCAACCGTTCGTTGGGGTGTCTTTGAGGTGGAATTAGCCAGCCCTCCATAGGGTAACAGGCGATCTTGAAACTTCAATGCGAGAAGGGAACGATGCCGGTCTCTCAGCGTAGATCGTGCGCTTCGCAATATTACAATAGAGATAATAGTAATTTATATGTTTAACCATATCTTGTTAAGACAGTGGCAGGCCGTCTCGAGATTCAATTTACGCCCTCGTCTGTTATAATTTGATTACTTCTCGCATCGTTAAGTCATGAAAAAAATTGTTCTGCTATAACTTTCTGTGAATGTGAAGCAAATATCTTTTGCTAGCACTGTAGTTAGTGATACTCGTATTTAAAGCACGTAGTGTGCAAATAAATTTAGTTGTTGTTGCTGTTGTTATTATTATTATTGCTGTTATTGTTGCTGTCGTTGTTACTGTATTTATTGTCATATGGAAGTAATCATTGCTTAGGCGTGCAAGACGAAAAGTACCATTTATTAATTATTCTTACATTATTGATTACACTGAGTATTCTTACATATATTGGTTGATGGAAATTTGCCTGTCCATGTGAAACAGCCAAGCGGCAGGGCTGCAAGCGTTTGTTCGAATTCACGCGCGAACAAACGAAATCGACACCCAGTGAAGTGGTTATTGGTGCTGTTTAAATCTGTCGGCATAATATGGCCGCATAGCGACAGGCAAACCAATCACTTGCTCAGACTTTCCCAATAATCAAGTTTCTATTCTCACTAAGCGCAAAAATTCAAAATCGTTCTTCTGAGCTAGCACAAAGTCTACAAACTTGTTCAACCGGCCAGCTTTTAAGACCGCGCTACCGGAAAACCACGTTCGCCAACTACCCTTTAGCGATCATAGCATAAGAAGTATTTTTCCTGGCAAAACTACTGCGTTAGCCAACAGTTTTACTGCACAGTTATAGCAGTTCTATGTCAGGTAACTTAAACGATACGCGATACTTCTGCGCGACCGAGCATATTTCTCTACGAACGAGAAGTAGACCTTAGCGAACGGTTTTTTATGAACGCGTGACATCGATGTTTCTCCCCTTCAGAGTACACATTTCGATTTAGCATAAGCGCCTGCGGCTCCCAGTTTTGAGGCACTGAACCGGCGCCAGATAGAACGAATAGGGGTTCGGATCTGCGCCTGCTGAGAATAAGATAGGATGCGTTCACCTACTCCCTCTAGCCCGCAATGCTGCGTAGGAGGACGGCCAATATCATTCTTACCTTAATCTCGTCGCTGTACCACGACGGAGACTTCGCCATGCTCATCTCCGGCAGGTCGAACGAAACTCGCGCCATTTTTGTTTGCACTGCTCGTCTATATGCACATGTACGCGCACACACACTCGAACTGCTCTAGCTGCGCAGGCTCTCTCAGCGTCGGTGCGCGGGTGACACTCGCTTAACTATGACGTTTGGCACACATGTACACAAACACAGGCACAGCCGAAATAAGCGTGTTCACCAATGGCGTTTTGCGCCCTCGTCCAAAAACTGACGTATCGACTTTAGCTGCGTTTTGGGCCAGCTCACGAGCACTAAAGTACTCACGCACTGTGATGACGCCCGAGGTCTGTACGGATTTGCTGAGGACTGCCGATCAGAGATCCGCTGTCAGAGCTGACTCCTGCGAGAAGTTGTGCACAGGCCGTATGATGAACAACGCGTTTCTATTCAAACCCCCATTGAAAAACGAATAGGCAACAAGAAAAAATGGCTGGCAATTGCTAGCAAAAGTTAAACATGCGCTGTACAGATAAGGCTCCGCCACCGAGAAATCAACACAGATTTCCGGTAGCTCGCTTGGCCACATGCGCGTTCACCATCGACTACATCCACAGCATCTTACACCGATTCGCAACAGGTACACAGCCATTAGCGCAACTTAAAAGTAGGATTTACTACGCATGTGTGGGTTTTTGTGCCTGTGTTTTGCATGCTCGATTCTTTCCCGAAACGCTCCCTTACCATATTGGTGAAGCCTGTTTATAATAACGCTTCCTCTCTCTCCCGCTTTCTCTCCGTAAGTTTTATCCGACGGCGACACTGCCATGGGTGTTTCTGTGAGTGTGTGTGTATGGGTGTGTGTTTCTGTGTGAAATTGAAAGCATTGTCCCATTAATACGACATTAGCTCATTTCCGCGCCACACGGCACGTTGACAAGATCGTCACTTGCTGTTCTGCGGCGGTACTCGACGGTCGCCATATCTCTACCAGTCGGCCATCTGGGCCCGCGAAGGGCCAAAGGCGCCAGCGTCAGCGTGTTGACATTGTCTGACCTAATGGTCACTTTCAACCACGAAAATTTGCCCGTCCCGGATCACATTTAGAGACTTTGGGCGATCGTATTCCGCCTTGCGGTTAGCCACGACCGGGTTAACGCAGACGTCCGCCGCGTGTTATTGCAGTGGCCGTCCAGCCGGAGCGCCGGAGTCGACGTTAACATGGTCCGAGACGCCGGGACGGAGCCTGCAGCCTCGCCCGCTAGCGATAAAATATCGCCGTCCTCATGCGACGGTGGCGACGTGTCTGTCGCGTTTTTTTTCTGGTAGATACTCATCGACGTCAGCCTCGGCTGTCGCCGTCTGTCGGATCGTGGCGAGGTAAGCGTAGTTAGCGTATGATAGATCCACCTCAGGAAACATGATTATTCGTTCACTCGGCTCAATGTGTGTGTGTGTTTGCGTGTTTATCTCTAAAACAATCGAATCTCTTCTCAGGCGGTCCGAACGCGAACGTAAACGACATGCTGCATCGCTGTTTGAAAAGTGCTAATTTGTTAAATTTGCTTAGTTAAAGGCGACAAAGAGATGTCGAACTGGCGAGACCGGCAGTTAGTTATTGAGCCACTTGAAGATCGTGGACTGTATTTGCGGCGAGCATCGCCGCGCCGGTCGAACGATTCGCGACATTTTAAACCCGACTGCTTGTGGGAGTCCTTTGCCGGCCACGGCACACAGATTCTCTCCAGGCCGATTCCGTGTACGCGGTTCCGTAACAGCGCAACTTGGCCGTGGAGATAAATTAATTACGTTAAATAGTTGTAACGGCGCAGTTATTTTACGGGTAATTCCGAACCGATGGAAGACATCGGAAAATGAAAAAATCTAATAGAATATTATCTATGCTATGTTTCGCCTATACTCTAAGCATATCGTAAAAGATAGTTTCTGTTCCCATCAAAAAGTACTGATGCTAGTTTAACGTATGTTGTTC